>PVKV010015781.1:0-52796 GCA_004027835.1 Alouatta palliata
ATGTGTTCTCATTGTTCAACACCCGCCTATGAGTGAGAATATGCGGTGTTTGATTTTCTGTTCTTGTGTCAGTTTGCTGAGAATGATGGTTTTCAGGTTCATCCATGTCCCTACAAAGGATGCGAACTCATCGTTTTTGATGGCTGCATAATATTCCATGGTGTATATGTGCCACATTTTCCCTGTCCAGTCTATCATCTTATATAGAGACACTTTCATCACTTCAACAGCACTCTAGCTAAATACAATGGCTCATGTCTGTAATCTCAGCTCTTTGAGAAACCAAGGCAGGAGGATTGCTTGAGGCCAGGAGTTCAAGACCAGCTTGGACAACATAGCAAGATCCTGTTTCTGCAAAAAAAGATTTTTAGTTAGCCAGGCATGGTGGCACACACCTGTCATCCTCGCTGCTCAGGAGGCTGAAGCAGGAAGATCGCTGCAGTGAGCCATGACAGCACCACTGCACTCCAGCCTGGACAACAGAAACCTTGTCTCAAAAACCCCCAAGAAATGACAACAGAAAAAAACAAACAAACCAAAAAAAAAAAAAAAAAACAGCGTTTTATTCCCTAACTGAAAATGATTTCTGGGACTTAGATATTGCCTGAATTTGTGTATTGTAGAACAAATATAACAAAGCTTTGGAATCGTGTTTGTCATAATTTAAAGAAGAATGCAATTTTCTTTTTTCTCACTGTTTCCAAACTATTCCTGAATATCATTTCTTAAACTACACATCAAATTATGACTTCATTTTGCAAATAAAGTCAGTGCTTTCTGACTAAAAGGCAGCAGTTGGTCTGGAGGAATCAGGATTTATATAATTTACCAAAAAAAGTCAATATATGAATTTAAATTTGCTTTTTTTCTAGTTTGGCAGTTGTTACTTTTGCCCCAACATTAAAACACAGGTATGATTCCAAAAGTCTTGTTCTTCCTGCCACAATCTTATGTGGTCTTCCATCACTAAGTGCCACTGAGCACTTAAAATGGCAATTTAATACATGCCTCACGAAGTTGTGAATTTTACTGTAATTTTAGATTGAATTTTATAATAAAATATAAATTTTTTTACAGGAGACTAGTCATTCAAAATTAGTTTTATTTATTCCCGTATGAACTACTTTACAAATCTTATCTGAAGTTTTGCTGAGTCCTAAGTGATAGACAAGGTAATTGTAAAAAAGAAACAAGGAAGATAAAGAAAACAGAGAGATTTGTCAAAAGAAAATTTGTAACTGCATATCAGAATTAAACTTGTCATTACTTTGAATTGGATTTTTATTATCTTTTAAAATCAGATTAATTTTATTTTCTTAAATCCCCTAAAAATGTTCACCTGATTTCCTGGTCTTTTCTAAATTGAAGCTATGGAACATTCTTTAATGTAAAATATATGATTTAAATATTTTGACTTGTACTTTAATAGCATTTGCTCCATATTTACAGAGCTCTTTTTAGAGTCCAGTTTTTTTCTATTTCATAACGTTAAGTGAACACAGAATTTCACAACTGCAGTTTTGATAAAGACAGTTTCACTTTCCTCCACTTAAAAAAAAATCACAGATACCTATTCATCCCATTAGGAGAAAAAGCATGAATAATGCTATTTTTTTAAACTTGATCTCTCTGATAATAATAAATGTTGCATTTAAGAAAAATATGTATTTTCAAATATCACATAAGTTTCACTGCTATTATTTTTCCATTTCTTTAAACACTTTAGAACTTGTTTCAAATACCAATATTTAAATGTCATTTTATAAAATTAAGCAATATCCTTAATTACCACTTTACTGGTCAATTACTGAAATACCTTGCTTGTTTAGAATAATTCGACATAAGATTTTCTATGTTCCCAATCTGAAAACCCCTGAAATTTCTGAAGCCATACATGCAGCAGCCCTTTCAAACTGAGTAAAAGAATGTATCTTTTATATATATAAAATATATATATCTCTTCAATCTTGATGACATTTTATGATTGTCTGTGGCTTCTACAGTGGAGACATAATAGAGGAAAATGAGAACAATCTGTCAAAAGGTATGAAGAATTGCTAGAAGTCACTTTGTTTGTTAAAGGCCAATGCAAAGTTCTAGGGCTTGGTCAATAAAACAGACCCAGATGTTGTATAAAATCATACATTACTTTACACTTGTAAAAAAAATCAATATTTGTCAGACAGTCTTATATTACTACCATTTTAAATGAATGTATAAGGGATGTAAACAAAGCTTCACTTTTTCTCTACATTAAAATTGATATTTTCTCCAATTTTGGGACATATTTATGTTTAAAATGTGACTGTCCTTTTTTTCTTCTTTTATCTGTGTTGTAAGAGAAAACTTAGTAAATATCTTTAGATAATACTTCAGAGTAAGTCATCAGCATCTATTTCCTAGGTAGAAAAAGAGGAGCTGGAGGACTAGGACCAAACTCAGTCATCTCCACAATTGCTATTACTCACCATGTTCAAATCACTTGTGCACATATCTGCATTATTGGGTTTTAGAAGGGTCAGAGGAATGGACAGAGTTGTGGTTATTTTGTTTCTTGTATAGATGTTTCCACAGGCTTCTGAGCTCTGTGCTATTTGTGTGAGCTTCTCATTTTGTATGAAGGCGTATTTCTTGCCAGAGGTGACTAAATCACATATTGTCATCTTCAGTGAACTTGTGTTAGTCATTCACCACTCCTTTTCTCACTTGCCATTTATGTTACCAGAACAAGCATGCTTTGTAAGTCTTATCCAAATTCTGTTTTATTTTTGGATGTGCTTTAAAAAGAAAAATGCTTGGCTGAAGAGTCATTGGAGTGAGGATATATTTTAATCTTTATATGTGGAGAACTTCTACATTGAACTCTCTAATCTGTTCAAATGAGATCACTAACATTTCCATATTAAGAAATTTTCCAAATAATCTAGCATTCTGATCCAAAAATGGCTTAAAATACATGTTTGCAAGGAAAATAGAGGTGAGATACACAAACACTGGCTTAAATAAGACAACGGAAAGCTTTTGTAAAAGAACACCTTGTCCTGAAAATTATAAGGTCTGACAATTCATTTTCATCTTATCTTTCATTGCTGTTAGGTGTTGTTAGCATTTTCCATCTCCAGCATTTTCCACTGACGCTGGTGGTCATATGATAAAAAGATTGTTTTTGAAGACTTCAATATTGCCTGTTGGATTAGAGTCAACTCTAATGAATATGAATTCCCAGAGTGATGAGCACAGTGTAGTTTAAGATTGTTGATCTTGGCCTCTAGCACAGGTTAGCTACCTGACTCAGGGCAACATGCTTAATTCCCCCGTGCCACATCAGCTTCATTTCTAAACTTCATAACTAATAAAATTACCTAAAGCATAGGGTGTTTTGAGGTTAAATGAGATAATGCCATGCTTTGCAATAAACACTCAAATAACATTATTATTGATAAAACTTCAGTGGTCTCCGCTTTTGTTCTTGCCTGCCTCTAATCCATGCTTCCCACAGCAGCGGGTGTCATCGTTTTCAAAATTAAAACAAATCATGTCATCAGTGTGCTCAAACTCTCTAGGAACCTTCTGTGCATGTAGAATAAATTCCAAACCCCTTACCAAGACCTGAAAAGGCATGACATAGGGATCTGACTCCAGATTGCCTCTCTGGCCTCATCTCCTAGGGCTTAGTGCTCCGGCCACACAAACCTTCTTGTCCCTCTAGCACACCAAGATCTTCTTGCCAGAGAACTTTACACTATTTCTTCCCTTTCCTTGGAGCACAGGATCTTTGCTGACTCAGCCTTTATTTTCCTGTAGTCCTCATGTCTAACGTAAGAGAAATCTTTCTTAACCACCATATTGCTCAGATTCTTTTTTTCACAGAATTCAACACTAGCCAAATTTACCTTCATCTCTTTACTATTTGTTCTCTGCCTCTCAGTAGACTAAAAGGTTCACAGATACACAGACATTTTCTGTCATATTTCCTGTGATCTCTAATGCCACAATATCATTTGATAAATATTTGTTTAGTGACTGAATATTTAATTACAATTTGACTCAAAGGTGATGTAACTTATGATAATTTGGTCAAAACTCACAACAGATTAAAAATTTTTATGGCAAGAGGAGATGGTTTCCAGGCTAGAACATAATTGTTTATTTTATTTAAATTTTATAATTTCTCTTTGTCAGGGTTATACACACCAGGAGAGGGTATTTAAGAAAAAAAGCAAATAAACAAATTATCATATAAGACTCAAAAACCAAGTTCCAAGTCACGAAACTATGTGAAAATAGGTAAAGATTATAAGATGTCAGAATTCTGATGAAGAAAAGCCTAGAACAGTGAAAGACCTGGTCTCTAAACTTTCCAAATTTTTATAATTATGATTTTCATCCAGAAAAACCCTCTCTCTCTCTTTCTCCTCAATTGTTTGTGCAGATCTACTGATGAGTCCTTTAGGTTTATATAGTCTTCAACACCTTATCATTTACAACATTGGCATTTAAAACTGGAAAACTTGATGACATATTTAAAACTGGAAAACTTAAAGAATGATTAATAGGACACTGTTGTCTAAGGATCTCTGAACAGGATGACTGGTGCATATACTGTAGCTCTTCACCGTGCTGAACTAAACTGTACAGTGCAAAGACAGGGAACTGTTACCATAACCCAGAGAGTTAAATGCATGGGGGAAAGGTAGCCAGACCACAGCTGTGGCTTTAGGAGGATTCAGCCAACTGATTACAACCTAGCAAGCAGGGTGCCCGGGAATAAACATCCTATCTCACTTCATCCAATATCCAGGCATCTACCCCTGGTGCCTCTAATTGCCCCACAGGGGAAGTCCCTATCAGTAATCCCCTCACACTTACGCCAACAGGAAAGCATTCAGTTGGGGGACAGTGGATTTGAAGGTATAGAAAGAAGACTTTCAAGTCATTTTCTCCTCCATAGTTTGCGACTCATCTTTAATGATTGAAATGATACCTAACTCTGACAAAACCTTTGCTATTTAAGCCCTTCTTGAATATTTAAGCCGCTTGTGCTCTGAATACTACACATTCACGGTCCCATGCTTCTCTAAACTTTCCATTCTTCACCCTCCAGATTGTCGTTGCCTCCTTCTCATAGGTTTTGTCCTTTCTGCCAAAACATATGCTAATCTCAAACCAGAAAGTTTGAATTAGCAAATAGTTTAGTAAATCCTAAATGGCTTCTACTTTTTCTCTTTAGGGAAGAAATCTATTAACTCTGTTCCTATTTTCTTATTATCTCCCTTCTTCTGCACTTTGACAATTTTAAACTCTCAAACGCCCACTAAAATTACTTTACGTTCAATTTACCTCTTAACAAATCATATTATCTTTCCTCAATTTTTCATTTTTCTGTCTCCAAAAGCATTGTAATCCTCAGCAATTTTTCCATGCTTTCCCCCAACATTTCCAACTATGTTACATGTTTCAATTTCATCCTAACTCTACATAGTTTTAGTTTTTATTTCTTTCTCTCTGTTCAAGTCTCCAGTGTATGGCATTACATAATTTCAAATACTTTTATTTATTATTTTACAAGTGAAAAGTCTCTCCAATTCTATTTTTATCCAGCTACATAGTTATGTCCTCTCACTTGATCTACTCTCAGGCTGTTTTACATATCTCAGTTTCACTGTTTGTATAGTACCATGGGAGAAAAATACATCTCACGATTCTCACTTATAAACCAATTGGTGGCCAAGTCCTGTGCTTTTTTTTACACTCCCTTTACTATCAGTTTCCATCATCACCTTATCACTGTCTTACCAAATTTAAGCCTTGACATTTTTGCCTGGATTGCTAATGCCAACTAATGTGTTTCCTTCCCTCCAAGACCTTCCTGAACCAAACTACCTTTCTCAACACTGGTTAGAAATATCTTATAGCACCATGATCTTAAAAAGCAATTCCTCTAAAGAGAAATTTTCAGCGGCACTTCCATTGCATTCTAAACCCTAATACACATAATAATTACCCCAAGATCTTATAATTGTCTAGTCAATATTTACATACTAGTATGTAAATATTATAATATTAATTTACAAATAAAAATGTTATAACAGCTAAAATGCAAATATTATTCATAATTGTAGTAAGTCATTGAGAATAGAATTCGGTTCTTCTCTATTTAGTTGTGAGGATTCGTTTTCAAATTTCTGCAAGTTATGTGTGGGAAGGAGGAAAGCCCTTAAATCCACATAGATATACGAAATTTTCAAGTTAAAATATTTTCACTATTGTCAGTTATTAATTTTATGCTCATTATCTTATCCCATGTCTGTTTAAGGTCATGGCAAGATGTAGCCTTCCAACTAAATTTAGCATTTTCACTGCAAAATTAGATCTTGCTCCTCTTGTATAATGAAAATGTTGACTAAAATGATAATAGGGAATAACTATAATTTTGATATTATAAATATTAGAACTACACTCATAAGAGTCTAAATAAAAGAATCTATGAATTTCCATGAATAATTAATTGTGCTTCTAGAAAAGATTTTAAAATTATTTCAAAATGAGTACAACTACTTAAGAGTAATATTTAGTGGGAGACAGGGATCATCACACTGATAAATTATTTTTATTATTAGAATGAGATTTGAAATATTTAACACTACTTAAGTGATTGTCATCAAAAACAATGTTTGAAGTTCCTAGCTATGATTTAATGTTGCTATACAGTTCTTACATCAAGAATTTGGCTAACACCCATGATCATTAGCGTTTATAAATAATAAAATCCTTGAAGAATTAAACTTTTCACCTTCCATAATTGTATTTGAAATTGTTTTATGATTCAAAAATATATGGTAAATCAATACAGGATCATAATCTTAAATTATATTTTATAGAAATTATAACATTAGAATAACACTAATATGCCTTGAACTAGTGGCTTTGTCAACTAGACATAATGAAGACTACCTTCAAAAATACAGTTCATTTAATGTGAAGACATAGAAAAGAAAGTACTTGTTAATCTAAAATAGTCATTTCGATATGAATGTCTGAAAGCACTTGGTGAAGACTGAAATATTTGATGGAATAATTCCTAGAAAATATATTTTTACCCTCTTATTTTATTATCTGATCATACAGCCCATCATTAGAGTATGCTTAATTAGCTAATTAGACTATTTAAAATGAAAGTCTAAACATGATCTTGAATTAAAACATTCAAAAAGCTTTTCATCTTCCAAAAAATACTAAATTAAAAATTTAGCCATGTTCAGCCTGTGTAAAATAAGAATGTCAACTGGCCAAAACCTATTGCCAAGTACACATTTTTCCAGTTTCTGGAGTGTTAATAGTAGGTTTTAGCGTGCTGTTAACTGCTACACTCAACAATAGGCACTCATCAGTATTCTGCTAACCTTTTAAGATGGAATCGCATAAGACTTACTGTTAACTTCAAGGTTAACCTGACTATCTAGTAACAGTGGTCAAATTTTAACAAGATGGTCTCTCCCATATAGCAATATGATAAATCAATTACAATCGAGCTTTGATTTTTTTGAACATTTTTTATTCTTCATTTTCTTTCTTTCAGTCACTGAATGGTTATGATCAGATATTTTTCTCCTAATTAAAAATAGAAAATAATTTATAAGGAAGTTGATGAATTTACCAAATTCATACAGATATATAGAAACAAAATACCAGAACCTAGGCTTCCTGCTATTCTATGATTTTCCAGTGAGCAACAATGTGTGAAGAGGAGTGTGCACATTGTATCAAAGGTTTTTTATCATCATCATCTCCAGAGATTGTTCCACTGATAAGCTCTATACAACCCACATTTCTATTTAGGCTCTATACAATCCACATTTCTATTTAGGTTCTATACAACCCACATTTCTATTTCTGCTACCATGAGATTTTCTAACCAATATTAGCTAGTTCATCTTTTCATTCTCTCTCTCTTAAAAATCTCAAATCAGCATGACCCTAAGCTTTCTCTCTACCACTCCATCAATAGCATTTCAGCTGCATCACTTTCCTGCAATGGACTCCACACAAATTCTTTTGACTCTCTGGAATAGTGGTTGTAGTAACTCCTATATGTCCATCTAGAACCTCAGAAATCTAGTTGCATTGGCTCACATACGTAAAATGATTGCTGCTAACACTGCTTCAGAAATTGAGGGACAAAAAGCTCTTATTGCCTTCTTACTTTATGTTTTAATAAACATGTCTTTAAGAATCCCAGTCTGGCAAAGGTTAAAAACAGGTTGTTCACAAGCTCAATCTGAAGGATTCAGAATAATTTCATGAAATCTACTATTAGGAAGAATATTCAGAATCCACAGAAGTAGAAATGCTCTAGTCTGCCATTTCCTTTGTCTTTCTTTATTCTCCTGAGTCTTCACATTCTTTTTTGCTCTTTTCCTAAGTGTTACCTACTTCATAGTTTTTCTGTAGATCCACTTCTCTACTTATTTATCCAATTACACATGGCCAGCCGTGGCTTTCCTAAAATAATGACATTAGTTATTGATCTTTAATGATTGTCTTAGATATTTCCAGTTAAATGAATACATTTTTGTGTCTCAATTTTAATTTCTAGAAGAAAATTTGATTGGAACAGCTTGTGTTGAGTCAGTGCCTGGTTCCCCATCCCCTTCAGCCACATCCAGAGTTGCATAACCATGTGACAAGTAGTGCTTCCTCTTTCAACTTGGAAAGAGGATCCAGTTGGCTCCTATGAGGAAAAGCATTTGGAATTGCCCAATAACTCTAGTATAGTAGCTTTTGAAATTGGCATCTCTAGTATATTAGCTTTTATAGGACTAAAATGCAGTTACTGAGGGTCTACAGAAACTACAATTCTAATGAAATCTTTTCAGCTTTGAATTATTACCACTTTTCTGGAAGAAAAGAATGCATTCATTAGCACTAAAAATAATCATACACATCAACCCAGTAATTCACTTCTAATAATTTGCATTAAGAAAAAAGGCACAGTTGAGATGTAAGAGTTTGCAACCAGATGATATTTACAATAATTAAAAGCTAGAAATAATCTAAAGGTACAGGAACAGGAAAATTGCTTAAGAAATGTTCTGACATATAGAATATTATACAGATTCAAACAATAACGTAGATATGTATTTAATGATAGATGATACAAAAAACATATTTATTAGAAAATGAAGGATAAATTAGTATATATATTGGGATATAAATGAATAAATAAGTTTAGTGCTCAGAACAATGCTAGACACTTTCACTATTATCCCAGTTATGTTTGTGACTGTATGTGAATATATATACCAACATGTGCATATATAGATATATATGAAAAGTCAGAAAAATTTTGTATACCTCCAAAATCACCAATTGAAAAGCAAATTAATGAGACATTCCTTTAATTGAGACACTGTTCTGTTTTGTTTAGTTTGGTAATCTTACCTTTCTTACTCCAAACTCTATTTTAGCATAAGGCATCTTGACAGTACCAGGAAGACTAGCTGTGATACCACGAATGCTGTGACATGAAATTACAGATGTTAATAAAGACACAGGAGGAGGAGAAAGAAATCAGGTAACTGGAATGTAAATATTCTTTTCATGATTCTCGTATATTTTTAACAGAGTATTATTAATGGCAGTAGAAAGGGAAAAATCTAAATTTCCTTTCACATCTAAAAATTTTCAAAATACCTTTTTTATTTTATCTTAAGATTTCTTGAAGTTTTTCTATTCTAATCCACAATATACGCATGAACATTTTAGTGTTAAAAATAGTATTTTTCCTCCCACCCAAGAAAAACTTTTGTGCAAAATTAACTCTTAAGATGAATAGTGGCCGAGCAGATCACTTGAACCCAGGAGTTTGAGACAAACCTGGGCAATATGTCAAAACCCCATCTTTTTAAAAAAAAATACAAAAATTAGCTGGATGTGGTTGCAGGTACCTCTAGTCTCAATTACTCAGGAGGCTGAGGTGGGAGAACCACTGAGCCCCAAAGGTCGAGGCTGCAGTGAGCCATGATCACACCACTGCACTCTAGCCTGGGTAACAGAGCAAGAACTTACCTCAGAAAAAAAAAAAGAATAGTGTTATATTTACCCTTCAGACTTCGATAGTGCCTGGAACACTATCATGTCATCAATGGTAACAGTGTGTTCCTTTGAGGACTACAGAATTTCATTATTTCAAATTCTATGAAAGCTGCTAAAAATGAAGTTTGCTCCAAACTCCTGGTATAACAAAGGGAGTATCCGTTGATGGTTAAGGGGTAAAGTCAGTATCACAAAATTCCATTAGCATATAAAATAAATAAATATTTATTTGGAATCATTCAAGGACAGAGAAAAAAATAAACTAGCTATCATTAATAAAATTTTCACTTGAAATTTTGTACCACATGTAAATATAAGATGAAGCAAATGTAGGCGCTTAAGAATGAGAAAGTGTAACATAAGAAACTATTAGTAAACTATTATTAAACAACTATGAGTAAACTAAAATCATCTATAATAAAAATACGCATCACTTTTGAATTATAGTTTAAAACTTAATTCAAATTCGAGGATTTATTTGTGTGTGTGTGTGTTCAGTTCTCACTTTGCATGGTAGTAGGGTACCATAAAAATAATCAATGATCACCCAGGCTGAAACCATGCAAAGAAATCTTTTACTCAATGGGAAAATGAAATTGTTCTATGACCTTAAAATATTTTTGTCAAAACATTTAAAATACATACTAAAAGTTATAAATACATAGGAAAATAATACATAAGTAAAACTAAGATTTACTTAATATACTATAATTTAAAATATTAGGAATCCTTATAGTGTTTTATTTCTTTATAAAAACTTATCAGAGGTAGTTTGAACAGCATTTGTTTTCTTGTCATGCAGGAACCATCCTTCATATGCCGTAGTGAGTTGTCAAAGCTCTTTCTATGTTTGGATCAGTGTATTAGTTTTCTATTACTGCACTAGCATTATCACAAGTTTAGTAGTGTGAAACAATACAAACTTATTATCTTACTGTTGTGTACGGCAGCTGTCTGACATAGGTCTCACTAGGCTTAAATAAGGGTATCAGTGGGGCTGTTTTTCTTTCTGGGGGCTCTGCAGGACAATCCATTTTCTTGCATTTTCCAGCTTCTAGAGGCCATTTCTTGGCTCATGGTCCCCTTCTTCCATCTTCTAAGACAACAACGTTGCATTTCTGACCATTTCTTCTATACTCACAACTCCCTCTCACTCCTATCATCCACCTTTCTATTCCATTTTGTAATGACCCTTGTAATTACATGGGGCCCATCTGAATCATCCAGGTTAATTTGTTTAAAGTCAATAGATTAGAAAAATTAATTCCACCTGCAACCTTAATTCCCTTTTCCATGCAACCTAATATATTCATCAGATTCAAGTAGGACATGAAAATCTTTTGGAAGGCTATTATTCTGGCAATCATAATCACCTTCCAACATTTTATTCCTTGTATTTTGATGATGTGAAACATCACCAAAAGTTTCTTTAATGTGAAATATTTTTCCAGGGTCACTTCATCTGTAACATTTTCCTTTTCATCACGATCACTTTCCCCATTTATGTCAAAAAGTTCACCTCCATTAAGTTCCTCTGGCTGCATAGCTCAAGTCTCTTCTTTATGGCCGCTTTATAATCCTGTGTCTTTTGTTGCATAAGCTCTTGATGAGATTGCCTTCTGAAAAAGACATTTCTCATCAATCATAAATATTTGATGACCATCATAACTATCTGTATTAACTAATCTTTGGAATCTGGGGACAAATTTTACAGCAGTATTCTTAGTTATGCTAGGAGTTTCATCAGATAATTTAACACTGATCATTAATTTATGCCCACCTTTGAAACAATGAAACCAGCATTAACTGGCAGTAAATGCTCTTCTTTAGAGTCCTTGTAATTAATTACTATTCTCTTTCAATGCAGCATACAACTTCTTCACTGTGGCCTGAATGCTAGACAAACTAGTTTCCTCTAGCGTAATCTTTGTTTGTGATCTTAGTTTAAATATAGTTTTCAACCAAAACAGAAATAAATGTCCCATTTTAACCATAGCCATGTCTCCTTTTTGTGCAATTTCAACTAAAAAATGTTAAAGCAACTTTACCATTTTTTTCTATCCAACGGACTTTTTCAGTGTGATTCATAGATAGTTTTAAACAAGCCTAGGTCTTGCTCTATTATTAGCTTTCCTATTGCCATTTTAAAATCTTGTAATTACATCTAACGTCACTTACAGCATTATCATTCTGGGTTTTTTTCCTGCTTACTTTTATTTTTGTTAGCCAATTCCCTCTCCTATTATTCACTTCTGTAAAATGCAGAATGCATGTATCATATGGATAAGGAGGCAACACAAATGCATGCTTTACTGTGTGAGAATAAACTAAATAACAGATGAGCAATGTCTTAGTTCATCTTATGCTGCCATTACAGAATACCACAGACTATGCAACTTATAAGGAATAGAAATTTAATGGCTCATGGTTGTGGAGGCTGGGAAGTTCAGGAGTGAGGAATCAGCATCTGACAAGGTCCTTCTTACTGCATCATCCCATGGCAGAAGGAGAAGGACAAAGAGAGGATACGTGTGAGAGAAAGAGTGAACAAGAGAGGGCCAAACTAGTCCTTGTATAAGGGACACAGTCTCATGATAACAAACTCACTCCTGTGATAACAGCATTAATCCATTTATTCGGGTGGTGTCCTCATAATACAAACACCTCCCATTAGGCCCCTTGTCCCAACACTGTCACATTGGGGATCAAGTTTTCAACACATAAACTTTGGAAACACATTCAAACCTAGCAAACAGTAATTAACAGACTTTGAAGTGATATGATTGGCCACTGATTATGATACACATCTATTATTTGGATAGTTATCTATGGATTGAAAAGCTAGTAGTCAAGTTTGCACTTTATGCAGTTACTCATACTTAGTATACGATAGTAACTGAAACTTAAGCCATATTGTTTAGGAATTGGTTTTATTTAACTAACTGTGGGAAGTGAAATTTATGCATGCCATAACTGTCAAAGTGAGGACTTCCTATGTATGTATGTATAACATAGAGGTATGTATTCCTAAAATTACAGATTATTTCAACAAACTCATATGGTATTATTTCTCTTGTCTCTGTCAATTAAAGAAATATGGTTAAAAATGCTTTTGAAAAACATAGAGGCAAACACTAATGAAACTGAAAAGAAAAAAATGCACTTCCTAATATATTTAATTTAAAAATATGCAGGACACACCACTCCCTCAGCACTTCTTCTTATGATACACCCTGACTTGGAAACAGATGATAAAAAAAGAATCAACGAAAATAATAGGAATCAGAAATTGTATGGCTTTAATACGCAGGAGGATTAAAAAACAGAATAATCGATTAGTCCACTTTATGCTAATATATGTGAAAAAATCCTTGTGAAAATTATTTATTGGAAGAATACAAGCAGCCAAGAAACTTAATAAAAAGAATAATCAATGGAGATCTTTAAGCAATGTCAAAAAATATTTTCCCAACCAAAACTTTAGTTTTTTTTTTTTTTTTGTATTTACTTATATTACATAGCAAACATTCAGAAAATAATTCATTCCTGATATATTTGAACTTTTCCAGAATACAAAGTGTTGGAAACCATTCTCAATGAGTCTTTCACAATGTGGTATTCCTCACCTTTTGAAGCATACAGAATTGTGAAAATTCTTAACAACTAACTTGCTTGATACTATATTTTCAAAGATATTTGTATAGCAAGTTGCTTCAGAAAATAAAACACCATTTACCATTGGAGCAGCTTTTTCACTGTCCAATATAATAAAAAATACTTCTCTGTAAAAGAGATGTGCGTGTACTGATTGCTAGCAGCCTCCTAATCAAGATAAGGTTTTCTAAACTCAGGGTTTTTCTCTCCTCACTCCACTGGGGTGTATATTGCATGGCAGTTATCTTGTTGGCCTGTGGAAAGCGGAGCTTAAGGAGGCAGCACAACATTGTTACTCTGGCTAGTTCTATTGTTGCTGGTAACACATTGTCTTTTGTTTCCATCCCAAAGGTCTCCTGTCTTGTCCCAGGAGCTCTCAAACTATGTGAAGTTAACTTGTTTAGCTTGTAGGGAAGGTAACAATATTGGAATCTTGGCAGTTCTTGACTAAACAACACGGAAAACATCCCAATTCCTTTGATAAATCCAGTATGTAAATCAGACGATGAAACTATAAAAAGAAAATATCTACAAATTTATGTATAAAGGTGCAAAAATCCTAAATAAAAATCAGCATACAGAACTCAGATCAATTTCATTCCTGTTATTAAATAATATATTTAAGTCATATGCATTCTGGGAATATAACCATACAACCAGAACTATATTTGATGTATTCATACTAATAATCTCAAAAATACTTATAAAATTTAAAATTACTTAAAATATTATAAAATATATACTATAAAATCTGTCTTAAGATGGATACCTGCATTCTGAAGTTAGAATATATGTTAATTTGTAAATGACTAAACAACAATTTTCTCAAAAGAGAAACATTTCCACTGAAGTCGTGGATAAGATAAAGATTATAATGCAAACTTCTATTATTCAAATTATTAAGGCTTTAAAAGCAATAACCAAAGATGAGCTTTATGTACTGAAAAGGAGAAGGAACTTTTTGTATTATATTTAGATAAAATTATTACATAATAATAGAGGCAAAAATTATTCATTTTGTATTTCAATCAAAATTTAAAATACCATTATAATACATTTTGAACCAGAAATTAAATACATAGAAGAACTTTCTTCCCTCTCTAAAGCAATTGAAAATGAAGGATGATCAGGATCCATATCAAGCCAGGTACTAAAACATAAAATACAGCTAAAATAAGGTAATCAAAGACCCTAAAATGTATACACTACTTTGTATTTGAATTGTCAATCACTTTTTAACTTTTTTCATTTTATATTTTAATATAAATTGATGCTTTTAGATACTATTTTGTTTTCTTATTTTTAGTTAATAATACTGATAGTTTAGGATATTTTCAAAAATCACAAAATGTATAAAAAAGGAAATAGAAATTAACCATAATTTCATTATATGAAGAAACATTTATTTTTATTCATTAAAAGAGCAATATATTTTGATGATGAAAAATGAGAATCTGTAGATAAGCCAAAAGACAAAATGAATTTAAAATCTCTGATAAGCACACCTCTTAGAGACAACCACATTTAACACATCCATAAATTTATCTCCACACATTTTTCTAAGCATATAGATTAAATGCCAATATTCTGCTTAGCAACCTGAATTTTTCACTTAATTATACATCATAAACATCTCCAAATGCCAATGGATATTTATCTACAACATCATTTTTAACTGGATGAAAATTGTTCATTTTATTAATGCACTATAATTTATTTAATGACTATGTATATTAAGGATTTCTCCTCCTCAATATTTTAATTTAATAAATAAGGCTATGGTGGATCTTTTTCAGACCCAGCTGGATGTACTGTCTGATTTTATAATCTAGGCTCTAGGCTTCAAAACTTGGTTCAAGAACTAATAGTCTTGGTGTTTCTGATCATTGCTTGTGTTACATTTGCCAATGAATGCATCCTGTCAGGGACTTAATTAAGTGCAGTTGCACAGCCATTGTTCCCTCAGAAAATTCAACAATTCATCCTGCAACAAAAGGAGCAGGAGAGACTAACTGTAGTCTAACTAAAGACTACATTCTCTAAAGAAACTCCTGATCAGCAAAATCTCAACAATGATGAAATTTCAGATGTCGTGGATTAATGTGCTGTGGCCTAATGTCATCTGCCTGTGGACAAAAGAAGGAACTAAGAAAGACAAAAGTGGCCCCTGACATTTGGGAACTAGCCTGGTACTATAAAATAAGTCTTGGTTTTTTCCTGTTGAACATAAACAATGTTATAGAATATGAATATCAGAAAAGGCCACAGGTGACCATGGGACCATGATGGATCAAGACCAAAACAAGTCCATTTTATAATCATGCTTACACAGCGACAAAAACCTGATCATTGTGCAAACCACAAAAATGACCTCAATATTCCCCTCTCCTGCCTAATACGGGGGTAACTGGTTTCTCAACCAGTTACTGCTTTGACCTCATTCTAGCCTGCCCTTCTAGATAAGATTAGCATAACTCATCATAGAACTACTCCCACTTCCTGACAGCATCCAAGCCAGAGCAAAGACCTACTTTCATAAATCTTTTCTAAAACCATCCAAATCAGGATAATAAACCTAAATCCTATGATAAGTCCTTTCAATAGTGTCACACTGAGATGCCCCATAGTTCCTGATGATGTGAGTTCCTCATTACAATGAGTCACAGTCCCAAATTATTCAACCACAGCCTGGTGGTCTTTGGTGGCAAAGCACCGACAGTTTTAAAACACTTAGAAGAATTTCTGGCACACGGCGAGTGCTTAATAAAAGTGAGCCGTTATCATTATAGGAGGCAGTGTGTCGTGCAGTAAAATCTACAGATTTAGAAATTAGACCTCTACTCTATGCTTTTAGCCAAATTCCAGATTTCTCTAGATATTAGTTTCTTTATTTGAAATGTGAGCTTTAGTCCAATCATTCACAACATTGTCCTGCAGACAAATCAGTATTATTAGATGAGGTAATTAGATGAAGCACTCATTTAATGCTGATTTCCGACTCATATTTTCCCATTTATTCTACAAAATTTACACCCCAATTCTAAAACAGTAAGTGAATTCTCAACAGCACATACCATTTGTTTTCAGTTCTTGTATGGATGCCCACAGTAAGTAGAAACAAAGACATTAATAAATCCTTTAAATAAGTGGTGATTATTTATACAGAAACAGTTATCTTTCTTTTTTCTTTACAAAAGGCTGCTGCTGTAAATGCTTAACCTGAGAGTAAGGGAATGAGAGAGCAAAATATAGCTTTGCCTCTTGATCAAGGTACAAGTAATCAGGACCAGATAGAAATATTCTTAGAGACTGGGCAGCCACTTACATGCAGCCCATCCCACACTTATTTAATACATTATTTAATGACTTAAAAATTCAATATATGTACAATGTCAGTAGCCACTTACTGCATAACTAAAACTTTATTTGCATATAAAAATTCTTTAGTAGTCAATACACTAACCAACAACATTTGGCATGAAAAGAAAATAACTTTTTCCTCTTTGTCCAAAACAGGTCCATTAAAGAAAAAGAAAAAAAGAAAATATAAAAACAGGGTTTTTTTATGGCATTTTTTAACATTATCTATAATTCAGTAAGAGAATAAGAGGAGTAAAAAGGAAAACACTATAGGCCATACTCAAATCAAACACAAAAACAGAAATATGCCTAATTAAACTGAAACTCAGTGACTATCTTCCATGAACAGCTCAATTTTCTTGATTCAGATATCTTTAAATTTGACTAAGCATATTATATTATTTACTGTTTTTTAAGAGACTGACAGTTGTCTCTGTGAAACTAACTGACACACCTCAGATGAAGGGGCTAATGCAAAGAGGAGTTACAGTAGAGAAAATTTCATCCGGTAGAAGTCAACTTTCATATGTTAGAACACGTCTTAGCATACATCTGATCAATTTGTTTTATTTTTCCTTCTGTTATTTTAACAGAACTTTAACCTCACAATTTAAATTACTACTGTTGAAAGTAATAGAATGAAATATTAACTTGGGAAACTTACTAACATTGGTATAATTAGAAAATTATTTAGGAACTATGAAATAAATGTAATTTAGGAGCAGTTTCATGGGAATGTATTAGTGTGTTTTACTCATCTGTCATTTGTGATTTCTTGAGTATTACTTACATTCTAACACACTTAAATGTATATTCAATATATAGGAATATAAAAGGTATATTCCAACATTAACCATTTCATAAAATATACTCATATTAATTAAAACTCATCATTTAAATAATTTAAAATGTAGATTTTGCATCCTTTCTTCTATTTGTTCATAATTATTACATTATTGTCCTTTAAAAAACTGGTAATTGAGTTACAGTCACTCACTGTTCTATTTACCAGTTTTCTAAACATATGCTCATGCCTTGAGCATGACTGATGCTCTCCTCACATATGAATAGATTTGAATAGATTTGAATTATAAATACGAGTAAAACTCTGGTATTACTTATTAGTGATTATTAGTGGTTCCAAATGTAGTTTGGTTGAGGGGAGCAGTAAATAGCAACTCTTTATAAATGTTTCTTAGGCATATTTAAATGAAAAAAAAACAATTAGTCATCTTATGTATATTAATAAATCACAGTAACCAGACCAGGTGTGCCAGAAGCCAAGTATTCTATATTTTGTGTAATTGTATTATTCGACTTTGCGAATCCATTCCATCAGTCTAGCAGGAAATAAAATAACCAGTATTTCCTGGTGTTTTTTCTTCCTTCTTCTGGAGTTGAGAAAACTGCTTAGGAAATCTAGGGGTGATCGAGACTGTCATAAAAATCTCCTCTATTTGACTAAACTTTAGAGTTCTTCCCAGTATCCCTTTTCTTAGATAATTTACTTTAGAAAACTCTCTAATTATAACTTTTTTCTCTGTCCCTTTGAGATGTAAATTTTTAAAGGCCTCTTGCCAATTTTACAACCAGGGATGTCTTTCTCAAGGTCCTGGGAACCATCCTTTTTAAAGAAGATAGCACTTCTGTCTTCCAGTCTCTGTGAGATGATGTCATGGGATGCTTGGGGCACCACTTTGGCAGCTGGAAACTTCTGTGGCTGGTAGTACCTTTGCCTGAGTTTTCCTCGGGCCTGCTGGGCTCATACCCACTCAGCCTTGCAGGCTGTGCCCGGCTCATGCTACCAGCCCAGATTCCATGCCTGCCAAGGCTCAGCCACGTGCAGAGTGGCAAGAGATGAACAAGCATGGGTTCCAGCCACTGTGCACAACAAGGCACGCTGGCTGAGGTGGGGCAGGCAGCTCCAGGTGCTGGCATACGAGGCTGTGGCTAGACCAGGCACATTGCAAGTGGCTTCCACTGTGGGCACTAGGGAACATGGTGGTGCCGAGAGGTTTGGAGATGTCAGGAACCACAGAGACCCAAAGAGGGTGTCACAGCCTTGGCTTGGGAAGCTCCTAGGTCTAGGCCCCCCAAAGGGCTGCAGCTCTTCTCTTTTCTCTTCTATCCTTCCCATGCTTGCAACATGGTGAGCAAGGAGGTTGTGTTTCAGCCTTATTTGTGGTATAGCCCTTTAAAAGTCCTGCCATTTTGTGGATCCTGCGTTCTTGTCCCACTTCCAAGGAGAATAAAGTATGCAGACAACTGGTGGGTGAGCAAGGTGAAGTGCTTTATTGAGTAATAGTAGAGCCCTCAGGAGGCCCAAAGTGGACAACTCCTCTCTGCAGGCAGGTTGTCCTGTCATCCATGCAGCCCACAGCAGAGAGGGGACCCAGAGTGGGTAGCTCCTATCCTCATTCATGTCATCCCAATGAGTGTACAGCTCTTGATGGAGAGGAGACATATTGTGGGTAGTTCCTCTCCACAGTTAGGTCATCCCATTTTCTGGCCAACTCTGGCTGAGTCTGAGGTTTTCATGGGCTTCAGATTGAAGGAAGTGCATGCTGATTAGTCCATGGGTGGCCATGGGTGGGTTGGAAAAAGCACCATAAGTTCTCACTCTGATCCACTGAACTGAGAGCCTAGTCCCCAGGCTTCAGGCCATGCCTGGTTTGAAGGTGGGGTTTCACCAGGGACCCACCTTTTTCTACTTAGGAGCCTGTCTGCTTCCTGATGCTGTTCATGCAGACAGGCTGCTCATGCAAGGGGTGCCTACAGTCCTACACCAAGCTGCCCTCAGTACTCCCTCAGCCTCCCTAACATGCTCATCAGTGGCCAAAGTCTGGAGGGGCCTGAGGCAGCAGGGGGCTGGCATGTCAGCACCACACTGAGTACACTGAGTACGCACACCCAGCCAAGTCATGACAGCACCTGGGCTCAGCCACAACTTTTCTCCAAAATTGAAGTGGGCACTGGGAGTGGGGAGAGGCCTGGCAGTGGGAGCAGGTACTTCTGAGCCTGTTGGGGAGAGGCCTGGCAGTGGGAGCAGGTACTTCTGAGCCTGTTGGGGAAAGGGGACATCCTGGGCCCCTGAGATCACAGGAATGTCTGCGGCCACAGCTTGGCAGCTGCAGCTATATCTGGAAACACAGGGCTTCCTCTTGACCAACTCAGAAAGGGACAGGGCTCCCTCCTGTTCCTGACTCCCACTGGTTCCATGGAGTGCACAGTCCCAGCTGCACCTCTCCAACTGCAGCCGGTGTCTTTGCAGCAGCCGCTCCAGATGGGTTGCCACTGCCATCAATGATACTAACCTAACTTTATCGGGTGCCAATTAACAAGCACAGATGGCCCAATCACAGGGGAAAACATCTGCAAACTCCAGAATAACTCAAAGTGTTCAACACATGCCATTGAGAAATCTCAACCCCTACCATCCTGAACTTGTCCACTAACTCTCTCCAGTGCTTAAAAACTCTTCCACCCTTTATTCATACAGATAATCAGACACCGAAATTTCCATTCATCCTTGAAAATTGCTCTTTCTATCACCCTTGCTCTAGAGTTCATCTCCACATGGCTAAATTATTTTAAGATTCTCCTCACTAGAATGCCCTGGCATCAGATCTGCAAGCAATAGAAACCAAGTCTTATTAGCTTACACAAAAAATGGCATTTGTTGAAAGGGTAGTTCAAAATATCACTGGGATAGCCCCAAACTGTGTTTGAAGCCAAGATCTAAAGCATAGTGTTGCAGAATTGCTGACGTTATTGCCTCTGTTAGGCACAACACTACTTGCCTGGCCAAGTCCACCAACTCTGATCCTGGCATTTCTCTACCTCTGCTTTCTCTAGAAAGATGCGGCCACTTCTGCTGCTGTTGCTGCTGCTGCCCATCTCCAGTCTGAGTGCAGTGTAGAATTTTCTTTTTGATGGTACCCTTGCTAGGACATGTGCACATTCTCTCACTGCAGAGAACACTGGGACGATAAGTCTTTTTATATTCCATAGTGAGCACTGAGCTCTCTTATATAAGCTGGAAAATTCTAAAATTATTAGAGTGTTTTAGATGCTGAGCTCTAAAATAATGAAAAGAAAAACTTTATGTAAGTTGCCTCTCCTTTCAATATTACATAAAAATCCAATATTGCTTACATTATCTTGTCAAGACCTTGCTTTCAAAAATCTGCTGGTTGTCATTAACTGAGTAACACCAATATTCTAAAGTGGGCATGTATGATCTTCCATTATTAGAGCACATTGTAACTATGCTATCTCCCTTCCTCTATGCTTAATGAAAATTCCAGCTTCTTATCATCCCTAGAATGCAAATTTCAGGTCAATCTTTTACACATGTTCTATCCTAAGGCCCTTTCCTTAATTTTTCTATGCAAATCAGGATGGTAAACAAATATCAACTCTAGTGACATCTGTGATGAAAGGTAGGGTCTTACAATACTATAATGAGAATAATTAATACTGATCTGGGTTCTGTAGGAACAAGACTAATTTGTGATTTTGTCATGGAAGAAGGAAACAAATGTGACTCCCTCATGCAAAATCTCTTTCTTCCCTGGTCCAAATATACTCAACTTTTAAAATTCTATTCAAGAATAACTTTCCTATAAAGCCTTGCCCATCTATTATACCTCACTATCATCAGTCTACATTAACAATTTATATAGCACTTGTTTTTCATACTTATTTTGGCACTTTTCTCTTTTCACAGTGTCATAAGCATCTTATATCTGCTTGTGTCACGTTCCCTAGATAAGTTCCTAAAGGTAGTGTGTATTAGTCTGTTCTCACACTGCTATAAGGACATACCTGAGGCTGGGTAATTTATAAGGGAAAGAGGTTTAACAGACTCACAATTCCACATGGCTGGGGAGGCTTCACAATCATGGCAGAAGGTGAAGAAAGAGCAAAGGCACGTCTTACATGCTGGCAGCAAGAGAACATGTGCAGGGGAACTGTCCTTTATAAAACCATCAGATCTCAAGAGACTTATTCACTATCACAAGAACAGCAGAGGAAAAAAACCCATTCCCATGATTCAATTACCTCCCACTGGATCCCTCCCATGACATGTGGGGATTATGGGAGCTACAATTCAAGATGAGATTTGGGCAGAGACACAGCCAAACCACATCATAGGGATTATTATTTTTCCTTTGTTTCCATGTCAGCACATTGATTTGTACTCTGTCCTCTGCAGATAGTCAAACGGCTTATTTACAGAAGGAGCAAATACCACTGAAAACTTACTTCAGATTTTGTCTCTCTGTTTAAAACACGGGGCTCTCTTATTCTCCACAGTGACTTTTATAAAATTTTATGCTGTTCTTGCAGTAGAAGCCTGGCTTCTGAAGTTCCTAACACATCCCTGGCAATGATGCCAGTAGATAAATTGGCTTGGCATCTTGAGTGGATTCCCTAAGGTTCCTTGGAGCCCAGCAGCTGCTACAAATGTATTGCACTTGATTCTCTTGGCAAGCCTCATTATGTTCCCCTCAGTCACCTGTTCTCACACTGTTTTGGCAAATTCACCTGTTGTGACAAATGTTCTCTCTTTTCATCCAAGCAGTGATTCAGCAAATACCTTAATCAGACATTTCATCTTCTAAGGCTTTATATGCATTTGCTATTCTTTTGTTGTATGATTGCACACAGTTCCTATCATTACTCCTGTGTGCTAAAGAAAATAATGTCTCAGGTCCAAAGAGAAAATCCTCTCTGAAGAGTCTGTTGTGAGAAAACTATGATGATATTTTTTGAGTGTCTTGGTTTTGAATTTTGAGGATGTGAGTGTATGTACATACTAGTTCTAGATGGCTTAGGGAAAATTGGCAAAAAAGTGTATGTATATGTACATGTATGTGTGCATGTGTGTATACACACATGTGTACATATACACATATGCACATATACATACATGTACTATATTTAAATTTTCTATAAAACATCACTAATTTTGAAAAAAGTCAAAATTGCTTTTATCATTAACCTGTGATAGAGTTAAACACTCTCTATTAAAGTAGAAAGCTATTGAGTTGTCTTGCAATTTTATTCAAATAACAGATGTTTCACACACATTTTCTAATATGTTTATTCATTTGGTAATATTAAATTCCAAGCTTGCTGGACATCTTCTTTACCACAGACCTTCTTTCAACTGCCTAAACCAACAGTCAACTTGCAAACTACCTTTTCACTGTCATCACCACCCAGCCAAATGCATGCCCTGAATCCCTGCCACATCATTCCTCACCATCCTGGACACTGTCCGCTCTTTACAGAACCTCCAAATATGCTCTTGTTATTTCTTCATCCTAAAATACCTCCATAAACTTCCTTTTTTGCCAGACAATTGTATGCTAAGCCACCAAAACCCAGTTCATCTGCCTCCTCTTCTGTATAGCTCTCCTCAGTTTCCCAAGGCTGACTAAAAATGATCCACTCTTTAATTTCCCATAGAACACTTATCTACTACAATGAACTGGATTTCATAGTTGTTACATTATCTGTTACTAAGAACCTCCATGACTAGAGATGGTGAGCCACGAATAGTACATGACACATACGATGCACTCAGTAAGTATTGGGAAAAAATGACTGTGAATTTGCTGTCATTTTTGTTAGGTTTTGATTGTTCTTAAAAGAATCTTGAGATACAGATTTTTACTTTCAGCATTATGGTGGATTATATTTTTTCAATAACTCATTTAAAATAATTCAATAAAATATAAAATATGAAATATATTTTATGCCAGATAAAATATAAAAAGCATAATTTTAAATCTGTTACTAGATTGGCAAAATAATTAGAAATACAAAAAGACCAAAGGCAAAGCCAACAGAGAAACCTGGTGATTTTGAGCTTCCTGTTTAACGTCTGCAGAGTGTACAGTGTGTCAGGCATGAAGCCAAGGGTTCACTCAAGTTTGAGTCTGCTAAGAGCCCACTGCATGCTACTGGAAACAGAAAGGAGTACACATTGAATGTAAGGGTGCGATTGAATAGATCTGCTCTGCAGGAGGGAAGGGCACCAAGGGATGGGAGTTTTCCTTTTGTTTTCTACCTTATTACTGGGTAGGGAAGAAAATATATTATCTCCCCACATTTCTAACCGTATTTTAGCCCTCATTTAAACGTATGCCTCCAAATCACAACACTTGCATGGTTCCAAAATCCTCAAAGGGAATCCTTAATCCAAGTGACTATTGGTTAGTAGCACTTCAAGGTACCTTGCAGAAGAAAACAAAAGTCATTTTTCATTCAACTTAAGAATCATTACTGAAAAAATTTCTATGAACATATAAATTATAGCACAAAATTACAAGCTATACAAATAATACACGGTAAAATCCAAGGTAAGGACAAAAAAAGTAGACATATAAGGCTTTTAGATATTAAGTTGATCTGAAATTGAATATATAATTAATATATTAGCAGTCTGGGTATGGTGGCTCATACCTGTAATCCCAGCACTTTCAGAGGCTGAGGCAGGTGGATCACTGGAAGTCAGGAGTTTGAGACCAGCCTGGCCAACATGGTGAAACCCCATCTCTACTAAAAACACAAAAAAATTAGCCAGGCATGGTGCCATGTGCCTGTAATTCCAGCTACTCAGTAAGTTGAGGCATGAGAATCGCTTGAACCCAGGAGGCAGAAGTTGCTGTGAGCCCATGCTACTGCATTCCAGCCTGGGTAATGAAGTGAGACTCTGTCTCAAAATAAATAAATAAATAAAAATATATAGAATTATTGTATACACATTAATTAACATGTTTAAATAAATGAACAGACACTTTTAAATATAATCCAGGAATAAAATATTTTTAAACAGCCAAAAAATTTGAAAAAAAAGCAAATATAACTTCTATAGTGATATTATTTAACTAAACATTGAAATTAATTTTATTTGAATGGATTAAAGAGCAGACTAGAAATAGCTAAGAATACAATTAGAGAAATTATAGATTAATCTGTAAAAATTATTCACATTCCAAGCATGAAATGCAAGAAGGTAAAAAAACTAAAGACATTTATAAAGACTAAAATAACAATATTTTAAAGTATGAAAGGGCGATACTACGTGTCAGGAATATAAAGAATAATAAAATAAATATTCAATTTCCCCAAATAATTTATAGTTTTATGGAATGCCAGTAAATTTACAAGCAGAAATATTTTGGAACTTGAGTAAGTAGCATCTAATGTGATTTGTGAAGCACTATCCGAGAAGGGCCAAAACACGCTGTAAGGAACGGGGGAAGATATTTGCCATATCAGTTACTGAGATGTGTTAAAAACATATTAAAATGTATTGTAATGGTGTGTTTAAGTACAAGAATGGAGAAATAGACCAACAAAACAGAATGAAGGATTCAAGCTATAGTAAAATACACAAAATGAAGCTCAATACACTAACATGGATCAATTTGACAAAAGTAATGTAGATTTTCTGTTTCTGTGTTACTTTGCTAAGGATAATGGCCTCCAGCTCCATCCATGTCCCTGCAATGGATATGATCTCATTATTTTTTACGCCTGCATAGTATGCCGTGGTGTTTGTGTACCACATTTTCTTTATAGTCTATCATTGATGGGAATTTGGTTGATTCCATGTCTTTGCTATTGTGAAAAGTGCTGCAATGAACATACGTGTACATGTATCTTTATAACAGAAAAATTTATATTGCTTTGGGTATATACCCATTAATGGGATTGCTAGGTAGAATGGCATTTCTGTCTTTAGACCACACGTTCTCACTTACAAGTGGGAGGTAAATGGTGAGAACACATGGGTGCATATAGGGGAACAACACACACTGGGGCCTTTCAGAGTGTGGAATGTGAGAGGTGAGAGGAGGGAGTGGAGCAGGAAAAATAATGGGTAGTAGACTTAATACCTGGACAAGGAAATAATTTGTACAACAAACCCCCATGACACAAGTTTACCTATGAAACAATCTTGCACGTGTACCTTGAACTTAAAAGTTAAAAACAGTAATGTTAAGCATCAGTTACATCATGAAAGAAAATATATGTCATTATTCCATTTACATGAAGATTAAAATTACTGTTAAATGAAGTGACATATACTTTAGCAATACAGTAACATGTAGTAAAACACTAAAGAAAAACTAGAAAATAGAAGACACAACATCAAGAAAATGAATGATTCTAATGAGGAAAAAAGAAGAACTGGAATAAGGAAAAAGCACACAGTAGAACTCTAGGAGCCTGGTCATACTCTCTTGCTTGTATTGTATGGTGAGACTACAAGGGCTTGCATTAATATTATATACTCTTAATGTCTCTATTTGCATATATTAGAAATATTGATTTATATATTGTAATAAAAGTCAAGATTTGAATTTGAGCAACTAGAATTTATTGATTAATTTATTGAGGACCTTCTATATACAAAGCACTGTTTTGAGTATTGGGATAAAGCAGTAAATATACCAGATAAACTTTTTACAGCAGTGTGGCTGAAGTTCTAGTATCAGAAATAGAATGATTAGCACAATCTTTTTACCTTACTAAGAAACTGAGAAATCAAAAGACCAGATGACTTTTATATAGTTTTAAAACCAGGATAAGGTCCACATTTAAATGTAGACTATCCTGATAGCCAGTGCAGTGCTCCTTTCATTACAGATTCAGCTACCTACATGGAGTAGAAATGCTGCCTGATAGACAAACGGATGAAGAAAAGGTGGATGGGCAGAGGGAGAGATACACATTCATAAAGATTATACCTAAACAAAAACCAAATATCAATTAAGGATATGTTCCTGTAAGGAGTTATCTGTAGGTTTCTAATAGCATGTACTGTTTCATTTCCAAATAGTCCTCAGAAAATGTCATCTCCTGGCAAATGCAGTTATTCACATCTCATTTTTATTTCAAATGGCGACAAAGACACTAAAATATACCCTTCAATGCCCCAAATTAAATGAGAGTATTTTAACATTTACAACTAATCAATAATAGCAAATTGTTTAAATAGATTCTGTAGTAGTGACATAGTAACAACAGGAATACTTTTTTTTCCCTCTCTCTTTTTACTATGTCAGGATAACTAGTAACCGATTAACACAAGAAAGCCTTAGTTAATTTGAAAAGAGCCAAATCTAAGTAGCATCCTATATTAAAGAAAGAGTGCAAATTATGTGTTTTTGCATCTTTACAATTAAAATGTATAAAGTACAAATTAGGGCTTATAATCCTATACTGACCCTACATACCAGTAAACATTAGGAAAACCTCCTACATAATAATGTGTAACTCCACTTTTTTTTCCTGGAAATGTCAATGCTATTTACAACAATATACTAATTAAAATATTTACTGTAATATTATTAAGGCTAATTTGATTATCTAATTCCAAAGGTAGTCAGTAAAAACTACTGTTTCTCTTTCCTTTAGGAAAATAAATGATCATGAAACAATTACAGTAAACTTATTCTTTGTTTTGACTTTTTACTTTGTCTTGTGTTTTGCTTAGAACTAGCAAAAACACAAACATATTTATTCTACCCAACAAGTTACAAGAGACACACCACATTATATATTATATATTGTACACAGTGCTGGTAGGGGTGAGGAAGTAGATAAGAATCGCACAATGCCAGGGCAGAACACAATTTTTAAAAAATAGTGAGTTGATGTGGTTTTTCTGAGGACTTCTTAAAATTTGATTTTTATAGAAATATAAAATGTTGCATGCAAACTACAAATCATATATATTATTAGGTAAACTTAAAAGAATTGATTAAAAAGTCCCTATATCTATCATCATTTCAAATTATTCAGCCATTCATAAAAGCTACTCATTAATAAAGTCCACTATTTTCCTTTTTTTATTAATAAAATGGTGTGTCTGGATTATCAAATTATCTCCTACTCAGAAAAAAAAGAACTTATTCTCATAAAGATTCATAGAAATAAACAACACAGTGTGATATCCAGAATTCAAAATTAGCAATGAGGAAAATGCAGGATGTGGTTTTAGCTTATTTAATATCTCTGATACATAAAGTTAACAGTACTCAAATAGATTGAGAAATATGGCATTTTAAAAAGCATACAGTGTAAATGTCATCACTTATGCTCTGAATCAAAATGACAGGATTACTGATAAACCATGAAATTACTTTTTGACCTGGAAATTTAATTTATATATCCGTAGCTTTACTAGGCCGTGGCTGTTACAATACTCATTTCTACTTTGCATAACTCTGTACCTTCTGTATTGCCAGGTATACATATAACTATTTTGATCACTTAGCATTATAACATTGTATCCTTTGAAGACTGAGGTTTTCATCTGCTGCTTCAGTCTACTTACTCAACAGTACTCTGTTCTGTTGTATTAACATCTTAATATATTCCAACAAGGTGTTCATTTTTTTATTCTACAACATTCTAGACGCTTGGAGTGGAAAGATAAGCGAGACATCATTACTGCCTCTACGATTCTGGCATCTTATTCAGTGAGACCAACAGGAACATAAATAAGTATCATCTTATGTGGCAAGTTTTACATTCAAAGTGCTTTGAGAAATACAGTGTGGCAAATGCTGTATGTAAACTTACCCCACAACTTATTCCTTTTCCCCTAATTTCTTCTATACAGATTTATAAGCCAAAAACTGATTTACTCGACCCACTGCACCCAGAGAATGCTTTGTGAATCAATTCTTGCCAATGCACTATAGGCAGACATCTGCTGCAGCTACCTCTTCCCTTTCCTCCTTCTTCCTACCTGAAACGTGGATGTGATGTCTGACTGTGGGTCATTTGAGTTGCAGCTGTAAGGATAAAGGCCACATGCTAAGAATGCAGAACATGTGTTGATTTCTCATGTCAATACTTAAATACTACCCTCAAATCTCTTGTTGTATAAGATATAAAGACCCTTCACTTATTTAAGCCACTGTTGTAGAGTGTCCTATTACACACAGCTGAATCCCAACTTAAGTGATGCGATAGAGAAGGGTAAGCTAATTCTGCTTGGAATACTAAGTGATTTCTGATATGAACACTATGGGAGAGCCTTGAAAGAAGTGTCGGAACTCAGAAACAGAGACGGGATGAAAACTGAACAAAGCAGAGGGAAGAATAGTGTTTGTTAGAAGTATAGGTTTTGGAGAATGAAAGCAGGCATCCAACAGAAGCAAATAAAGATGGAAATATGGATGCAATTTGATGTATGGTCCAGAAGTCTGAATTTTATTTACTGTGTTCGAGTGCTTGTTGTTATCTAACGACACAACCATTTGTTTTGAGGTTCTGGGTTAAAATTGGAGAATGCACAACATTCAAGCGAGGTTAGAAGGTGAAGTAAACTGGAAGCCATTATTTTCAGGAGGTCATGTAGGTCATCCTCAGTTGCTACACCAACTTTACCATGAAATTTCAATGTATGATTTCAGAACTCAGTGATGACTTTTTGGAATCTTTCACAAATTCTGTCTTTTCTGCCTGCTTTGAGAAGTTATTTGTAATCATTTCTACTGCACTCTTTCAGACCTTTGCTCTTCTAGCTCCTCTGACATTAATGCAAACCCTATTCCTATAAGCAGCACCTTAAAGGTAGTGTGTGCAAATGAACACACACTGATATACCTGGTAACCAATGAGAGGCAATATTTTCATTAATTTTCATCTGGTTCTTCTGCCTTTTTCTACTTTCTTCTACTCCATCCACTACACTGCCTCCAGAATGAAAGCACATTCAGGATGAATATACTTTCAAAGATGTCATTTATATTATTAACCCCTTTGGAGAAAAATAACCTTATATATATCATATGATAAAATATGCAAGTAATACTAAGTCAGAAAAGTAAAATATAGCCCTTCCACTTTTGTTCAAACACTATCAAAAGAGATGTAGTTTATAAAATTACATTGTTTTGTAATCTTACCAGGTCCTAATGAAATCACTAGTGTCCACACATAATTATGTATGGAGAAGAGAATGCATGGGCATAAGGAATTAAAAGATAATATACTCAGCATGTATTTTCCCCATGCAGCTCTCAATGAGATGCAGTTACAAATTTCAAAAGACTGAGAAAAATGCATCTCCTGGCATTCTTTTGTCATCCCTAAGTTTAGCACTATTGAAAGCTTACCCATGGAAAAGTGACATTGAAATACTTTGGATGACGATGCAATGTCTCTCTCTCTGTGAGAGAGAGAAAGAGAGAGAGAGGGAAAAAGAGAGAGACAGAGAGAGAGAGTATGCGTATGTGTGAGTTTATTGGTAGAGAGAAATCTCTGTAAATCCTGACTCTACCCCTTACTGCTATGTGAGTTTGAGAACATGTAACATCTTAGCAAGTTTGCTCACTGGCAATTGTAGATGATAGCACCCATCCCAAAAATTGATATATGTTTGTTTGTTTTTTACAATTTTTGTTTTATTTATGAAGTTTAAATCAGGTACATGTTATTACAGAGTTGACAACTATAGATATTTCAGACTATTATAAGTAATATTCCATATTTGTCAGCCCAAATTAAGCTGGCAAATTTGACATAGTAATTACAAGAATCTGGAATGTTTGAGAAGGAATATATCAGTTTAAGAAATACTTCTAAAAGAAGAGTGATTTTCCCACATGTCTATACTCCTTAATCAACAAAGGTTGATGTAATTAATGCTAATATGAAATAATATTATGATAGGTTCTTTACAAATTCAAAAGTCTATTTCATTACCTTTTCATTTCCAGAAAGAAATTGTTAGCATCATCTCAAATGGAAGCAGAAAAATAAAAATTAAAGCATGACAAGTAAGTGAACGGTAGAAAATAATCTATGTAAGATTAGGTTTTATCTAAGCAGATCTTCGCAATTTATTATCCTTGATTATTTCAAAAATATAATGAATAAAAAATTACGTCATTGATTTTGTGATGAGAAATACATATATTCACTTTCGAAATATGGTCTGATCCATTTTCTCTTTGTATTTCAAGGACATTTTAGACATCTCTGCTATTCAGTTTATTTGTTTGTTTGTTTTCATTTTTGTTTTTGTTTTTTGAGACATAGTCTCGCTCTTGTTGCCCAGGGAGGAGTGCAGTGGCGCATCTCAGCTCACCGCAACCTCCTCTGCCTTCCAGGTTCAAGCCATTCTCCTGCCTCAGCCTCCCTAGTAGCTGGGATTACAGGCATGCGCCACCACACGTGGCAAATTTTGTATTTTTAGTAGAGACAGGGTTTCTCCATGTTGGTCAAGCTGGTCTCAAACCCCGACCTCAGGTGATCTGCCCGCCTCAGCCTCCCAAAGTGCTGGGATTACAAGCGTGAGCCACTCTGCCTGGCCACTATTCAGTTTTGTATTGTAATTTCGTGCAGGTAAAGTACAAAGGATTGTCCATGTAAGCAACTGGCTATTCAGGCACTGAGACAAAACTTTAATAATCCAATATATCTTATTTTAGCAGAGAATACTAGTATGCCTTTAACATGGTAACCTTTGGCTGTATTGTACAACAAACTCTTTATTTCTCTTCTTTAGTGAGAGGGGGAAACTGTACTCCATGTTAAATGATATTCACCTTTAACTGATTATCCTTGAGAAAATAGACTTATCTGTTTTCAGCAGAACTCTAGGAAAAAAATATTTTTACATCTGGTAAGTAACACTGTATATTTTATAGTTTTTCTCATTGAATAGAAATTAAGAAGAGATTATTATATTGATGAATTTGCTCTGGTCCATAAATTTCTGTAATTAAGCTCAAATTGGTCATTCTAGTGGCAGAGGATAAAACTGCACAAGACTTACATGCAAGCATAGAAATCATAAAATATTTAAAATTCAGAGCCTATTAAAAGCCTCCCTTCCAGAATTTCATTAAGCTCTTAAAGAATACTATTGTACTTGAAGAGGTTTCTTATTTTTGGAGTTCTGCTAAAATTTATATAGTTAAAATACTAATATGATTTTAAAAGCAGACTATCCATGTGAAAGTATGGAGCTCAAAACATTGGCAACATAGAGCTACTTAGTTCAAAAATAAAGAGAAAATTATTATTTGACTATCAAAGGTATTCTTTCTTCTGGAAAAAGTGATTTTCTTGTAAAATTTTCAGACTTTTCTTGTCACTTTTTAAGCACTATATATATCTTTCTCAACAATTTTTAAATGAAGTACTGAGAAAAAAAGACATGAAATTATGCTATCGCAATTACCTTGTAACTTTTTCTCTTAATCACTTAGATGCAAATCAAATGGTTTTTAGAAACAGTAGTGACACTCTGCCAAAATGTAATTGGCTGTAAACACTGATTGAGTTTATCTTTTTTGTGCCTCATTTTTAATTATTTTGCTTTGACACCTTCTTCTCACTGGGATTACTCATTGAAGTCATGTCTATCCATATTCTGCATTTAGATCTCTCATTAATAAAACACAGTTCCTGCTTTAATTGATATGGCCAATGAGAGTGCTTGATTGAGTCTGAGGTTAAACAAAAAAACCTTTCTTTGATACACATATTTGAGAATCAAAACAAACATGAATGGATTGATGAAATTCCTTGTTACAGCATTAGGTCTGAAATTAACAAAGTATTTTTGCTTGTGACATTTCTCCTCTGAAGATATTATTTGCTCAAGTGTGATTAAATTACATTTATTGTGAAATGGAAAAGCTCCAGGGATGTGGCTGGGAACGGTGGCTCTCATCTGTAATCCCAGCATTTTGGAAGGCCAAGACAGAAGGATGGCTTGAGATCAGAAATTTGACATCAGCCTGGGAAACACAGTGAGATCTTGTCTTTACTAAAAATTAAAAAAAAAAAAAAAAAAAAAGATAAGCACAGTGGCACACGCCTATAGTTCCAGCTACTCAGGGGCTGAGCCTGGGAGGTAGAGGCTGCGGTAAGCTGTAATATCACCACTGTACTCCAGCTGGGGCAACACAGTAAAACCCCTATCTCAAAAATATTTTTACAATTTAAATAATATTGTAAAAATCTCCAGCAATGCGAGTTAGTGTGGGGGCAAAGTAGGAGAAGATAAACATTAAGAAGTATGATGGACCTTGCAGAACTTGGGAGTAAAGAGAAAAAAAACACTTACTTCTGTATCAAACATGTCCTATTTTGTGACAAAGATGTAAAAAATCATGGTAGATCCAAATGTTCAGTTTTCAACCAAGAATTTGGTTGCTGAGATTTTACCAAATTAACCTTCTAAAAAGAAATGTAGTGTCACTCAGGCTTGAGGCTGAGTAAGTGTAAGTTAAGGTTAAGGTGAGTATGTCCATTTACTGTCATGAAAAGTTGTACTTTTCTCTCTAAGCTTGCTAAGGGTCAGAAACAGAAAATGTGTTGTTTTCTTAACCCAATCACATAGCAAACCCAAAATACTGAATAACAAACATATACTATAGTTTTAAAATGTAAATTGTTTTTAAAAGAATTAGTGAAAATTGAAAATACCTTTAGTCTATAATAAGAAATTGCTATTTCTGGTAGATGAATTCAGTGCAGTCATAAAAATTCATAATTATAAAAAGCACAGATATATGTACAAATATTCATACAATAATGTTAAGTAAAAAAACAATTCAAAGTCTGTATTATAATTAAGATTGATATGATCTAGAAAGAAACTTAAAAAGTGAAAAAAGGTGTATATTAGAGGAATTAATAGGGCCTTCCCATAATTTTATTTTATATATTTTGTAATTATTTACAGAAAGTTCGGTGCAACAAAATAAAATAGGGAGAGTATAGAAAAAGGGGCTTAACTTACTGATGATCAAGTAAAAGAAGACTAGAAAACTGTCAGTATGTAAACTGAACATACTCATACTCTCTAGGCCAGAAATTTCACTTCTAGGCATATATGCAACATAAATGTATACACAGACTCATCAAAAGGCACATTGTAAATTATTGGTAGCACTGTTTATCGCAGCTCTAAATAGGAAACTATTTAAATATCTATCAACAGTGCAGTGGATAAATAAACTGTGTATGTGCACGCCGGTGAATACTACACAGCAATGAGAACAGACTTACTACAACAAGGTGTGACAATGTGAACAAATCTCAGAAACAGTGTGGAACGAGATGGAAATACATACTCTTTTGTATCTGGCTTTGTGTGTGTAATTGTGTACTTATACATTTCCATTTATATTCAAGTAATCAGAAATCAGCATTAAATCCTTCTAGATGATATTTATACATTTCAAGCCATGGCGGGGGCGGAAAAAAACTGCTAGAGGAAACCCAGAAACACAAGGGCCCATTAGGAGTCAACACATATATCAAAATTGAAATCCTCTACAATGAGGTAAATTCACTTTCACCTAAAGCTTTTTTATGTGACAATTATCCCTTATTTTAAAACCTATATTTTTATACATTTATGCTTACATACTTTATGTGTATATGTGTATATCTACATGTGTGTACGTATGTGTGTATATACAGATATATATTCTAAAACTCAACTAAACAAAATTAGCTGCATGTCCACAAAATAATTGTACTCTTTTCCCGTAGTTTTGCTGGGAAGTAGGTGCCTACCCAGGGCCTATATTTACTAGCTTTTCAACACTTCTCTATCAAGTAGTCCAGATGACTACTTACAGCCAATGAAATGTGAGCAAAAGGGAGGCTCTTTGGTGAAGAGCAAGTGCACTGTCTTTACACTGTCTTCTGCCATTTGCCAACAGGATCCAGAGAATATAGGGCAGGACCCCAAGGTTATGATGACAGAAGTATAGTAATATGGTCATACCATGAGTCTTCACATTTCAAACTGTAAAGCTGCCTATCTACCAGAATCATATACATTTTGACAGGATCCCAAAATAAACTTATATTGGGTTATATCTAAAATTTTGAACAAATTTCAAAGCACATCACAACACAAGTTTAGTTTAGATGTTTGTCTACTCAATGCTTTCTTGACCCAGTTTTTTGGCCCCAGCTAAAGACTGGTCAGTTCACCTTTGTGAGCAGCTGAATTAAGTCCACATCCCAGCTGCTTCACTTATCAGATTCTCACACTCCGAGCAACTAAGCACTTCACCTAATTGCCTTGGGATAATTAGCAGACATCTAAGGACAGCCCAAATGCCTTCACAGCCCACAAAATTATTCACATTAGCCAGCCTTCAAGAAGCCCAGGAAACCTAGCTAAACTCACCCTGCTTGTCCTATGTAAGATGCATCCTGCAGTTCCAGCTTACCTCTGTGTATAATTCCCTGGGTGGCCCTGCCTGGCAGCCTCCTCTCATTTGGAGTTGTAATGAAGAATTCTGCCTTCCAAATCTATCCAAGTATTGTGTCCCGCCATCAAAAGAACGTTAAATCTTATAAAACATGAATTTAGTACTATCTTAATCAAAATATATCCTAAGCTGCTTTCCATTAAATGTAGGCATTTAGCATTTACAGCATTGTGCTCTTTCCCCAAGAATACCAAAGACATATTGTTTAGTAGTTTGTATATTTGCCAAGACACACATCTGAATAACTTTAAGGATGGTTGAGTACACATGATATTTAACTAGCAATTAGGTTTATTAGGCTGTCCAGTATCTGCATTTCAATGTGCTTTTGTGATTGCCTTATAATTATCTTTGCAGAAAATATAGTAAAGTGCAAAATTCTGTACTTCTTTGTGAAAAATGATCATTGAATGAAAGATAAACCTCAATGAAATCTAAAAGAGGGCTAACATGGCACAAGAAACAAAAACTCCTCAAATAAATGTGATTCGGGAATAAGTTGAGAGCCTGTATAAATACAGTCATATTCTGACATTTCAGGTGTTTCAAAGGTATCAATCACATCCCTCCAAAATTATAATATCTAATTATAGAAATTTATGTAGTTCAATTTTTCTTGGCTTCTTGTGGTTTTCTCTTTGCCAATCTACCTTAATTTTTACATATGGCTAATTTGAGAGATGTGAATTTTTCACGGATTGAAGATGATTGCGTGCAATTAGGAGCTCAAACGTGGAAAGACAACAGCAATCTCAATATATATTCATGCTTCTTTCCTTCTTCATTTTTGCTAATAAGAGCATATCTGGGGCCTCTTTAATGTAAACTTTGCAACTAGGTACTTCCATGAACAAGAGCAGGAAATGTGCATTACTTCTGTTTCCTGATGATTTAGGACATTTTTTTAAAGGCGGGGGGCTAAGAATAAAATACACATACCACGATAAACATATACTTATTTTGTGAACAATGTTCATTTATATATAAACATCAATTTAGTTAAATCACCTACTAAAAGGACTTTTAAACAGTGGCTATGCTGATCTACTCAGTTGTAGATTTAAATAAACAGGTAAAGAGAACCATATAATGTAATGGTTAAAGTCACAGACTCTAGAGCCAAATCATGGTCATTTGCTTCCCAGTTCCTCTATTTGAATAAGTCTTTCCACCTGCTTGGACTTCAGTTGACTAATCTATAAAATGGAGATAATGGTAGTAGCTACCTCATAGTGTTGTTTTAAAGACTAAGTTGATGCATGTATATATTAAATTAATATATATTAAATGATGTGTAAAGTGCTTACAACTGTGCCTCACACTAGTATCATTATTTGGTGTGATAAAAATGGTGGCAGTGAGGATATCATAGCTACGTAACTAGTATTCTATAGAACTGTGAACAAGTTCTTTACTTCTCTGGGTTTCCAAGTCCATATCTGCACAATGAAAGATTTGGGCTACATAGTTTCTAAGGTTTTTTAGCCCTACATTTCTGAAAGTCAAATAATACTCTACAGAAGTTACTTCAGTTATTACTCTTCCAATCACATTCTTATAAATGCCTTAATAGGCTGTGTGTGGAATCTTTAGTGTTGTAGCTTTTTGGTTGAAGGTGAGGGTTGAATGAATTAGCTGTTGAGATCATTTCAGTTTCATGTTTCATTTTCCTTGCTATATATGTATATCTCCCAAAATAAGACAATAATTTAAGAAGTTATATATCCTGTGAGATGTTATATCATACTTATGCAGCAATAATCACACCAAGGAGAAAAAGGTTTCTGTAGGGGGCATATGGCAATATATTCAAGTTTATGTACAAGGCATTTGAGGTCGGGGCATGGAAAAAAATACTGAGGCACGGTATATATGTTACTTGTGCATGAGAATGAAACTCCTTGACCGTGAAAACAGGACACGGAGTGGAATGTAGTATAATAAGGAATGCTGAAAATGGTCCCTGAGAACGTGGTTTGAGTGTGTACAAGGTCACAGGTACCTCAGCAACCCACCTTAAATGACCATCTAGTGGATGTTTGTAGTTAATACAAGCCCTTTTAATAAATACTTGGTAGACCGATGCTGGGGTGGACTCTCTTGGAAGAGCTATCCCCTATCCCTGCTCAGCTAGAATTTTCCGAGAACTTTATTCTTGGCATTCACTGCAAGCTATAAGCTCTGCAACTGGTGCCCCTGACATGATTGCCTTGAAGTTATACGTGAATGAGGAGAGCTCATCAATTTTCAGGGAATACCAGTAAAGGACAGTCCTGACTCCCATCAGGAGGATAGGACACATGCGTAAACTATCAAGGGCTAGAGTATCATGGGTCAAGAAATGACCAAACAGCAGAGTGTATTTTTTAAAATCGTGCAACAGCTACTTACGGCTATTCAGTGCACTGTAGAGCCTGGTGCTCTACACAAGCTTATGCTCTTAATTCGGCAGGAATGCCCTTGGTTTTCTGATCAAGGAACCTTAAATTTAGAGTTATAGAAGCAGGTATTTCGCAGCCTGAAAAGAGGATATGAGCAATGTCATTTTACTAACGTTACTATTTTGACCACCTGGGAGTGGGTACACTCTGCATTGTATCCTCTTTATCTGCCACACTGTGGCGAGTCAGACCACCCATCTTCTCCACCTGAAGGGAACTCAGGAGATTTAAAGGAGAAGGAAAAACAAGAACCAGAACAGCAGGGAGAGACTCTTCTCCCCACTTCATTCCCTTCTATAAGGAATAAGGAAGAGATTTTTTCCAGTGAGGATAAGGAAGAACTGGAGCCTTTTCTTCTTTCTATAGAAAAGCTATTGCCCTCTATTCACCCACCCTTAAAGGGACCTGCATCTGTTGGTGCTGTCCAGCCAACAGCACCTCCCATCCCCCTTGAGGAGACTGCCCAAGGGACAGTTCTTGGATAAGACCCCCCCCCGGTCAGCGAACATCTATATGATCAGGTGGGCATGTCTCCTTGACAAAGTTTCCTTCCCTGCTGAAGGGGCACCTCCAGGAGGGAAGGAAAGTGGCTGATTATGATTGTCTTCCTAATATTGCAAGTTCTCACTTCCTATTTCCAGCATCAGCCTTTCTGGCCTTGCTTAGTTTTTTTGTTTTGTTTTGTTTTGTTTTGTTTGTTTGTTTGTTTGTTTGTTTTCCTGTTTCCCTGGAGTATAAGGGAAAGTTGCATGCTGCCTCCTGGGTTTTATCCAAGATATGTCTGGCTTTCTTGCTGCCCACAGAAACCTGAGGAAGGAAAGTTGCTAAGATGCCATGGAGTGGCATTTAGTCACTGGCAGTCTGCCCCTTCCTAGGTGTGCAGTGACAGAGGGAAGGCCAAAAGGCACAGACCAAGTCCCCAGGTGGCTGTAGGCAGCTCCAGCCCAGTCCTAAGAATCCGCCTCACCATGGTCACATGCTTTGGTAACTGTGCCCAGAAAGTAGCCTGCTGCTTGTTGTCCTGCTGCTTTTCCTACTTCTGCCCTTCCCTGCCAACCCTCACATGTCTCAGTTGACAAGCAATTTCTTGTCTTCCCTGGCTCCCTGGGGAAAGGGCTAAGAAATAGTCCATGTGTACCCCAACCTTATTAGCCTAAGGTGGGCAGAGGAGTGTGGAGCAGTCTAGAGGACAAAGTTCTGAAGGAGAAGCCTGCTAATAAGGGATGCTGTCCCATAGCTATACATTAAATGTTAACTAGGCTGAGGTGGATGAGCTCTGCCAGCTGTTGTGATCTTCGTAAGATAGATGCAGCAGTAAAGAAAGTTTGTTTTGCTTTATTATATACTAGCTATTTATGACAAACCCACAACCAATATCATACTGAGTGGGCAAAAACCGGAAGCATTCCCTTCGAAAACTGGCACAAGACAAGGATGCCCTCTCTCATCACTTCTATTCAACATATTATTGGAAGTTCTGGCCAGGGAAATCAGGCAAGAAAAAGAATAAAGGTATTCAATTAGAAAAGGAGGAAGTCAAATTGTCTCTATTTGCCGATGACATAATCGTATATTTAGAAGACCCCATTGTCTCAGCGCAAAATATCCTTAAGCTGATAAACAACTTTAGGAAAGTCTCAGGATACAAAATCAATGTGCAAAAATCACAAGCATTTCTATATACTAGTAACAGGCAAACAGAGAGTCAAATCATGAGTGAACTCCCATTCACAATTGCTACAAAGATAATAAAATACCTAGGAATACAGCTAACAAGGGATGTGAAGGACCTCTTCAATGAGAACTACAAACCACTGCTCAAGGAAATAAGAAAGGGCACAAATAAATGAAAAAACATTCAATGCTCATGGTTAGGAAGAATCAATTCATGAAAATGGCCATACTGCCCAAAGTAATTTATAGATCAAATGCTATTCCTATCAAGCTACCATCAACTTTCTTCACAAATTGGGGGAAAAAAAATACCTTAAATTTCATATGGAATCAAAAAAAAGCCCACATAGCCAGGACAATCCTAAACAAAAAAAAACAACAAAAAAAAAAAACAAAGCTGGAGGCACCATACTACCTGATTGCTAACTATACTACAAGGCTACAGTAATCAAAACAGCATGGTACTGGTACCAAAACAGATATATAGACCAATGGAACAGAACAGAGGCCTCAGAAATAATGCCACACATCTACACTCATCTGATCTTTGATAAACTTGACAAAAGCAAGCAATGGGGAAGAATTTGCTATTTAATAAATAGTGTCGGGAAAACTGGCTAGTCATATGCAGAAAGCTGAAACTGAACTCCTTCCTTATACCTTATAAAAAAATTAACTCCAGATGGATTAAAGATTTAAACATAAGACATAACACCATAAAAACCCTAGAAGAAAACCTAGGCAATACCATTCAGGACATAGGCATAGGCAAGGGCTTCATGACTAAAACACCAAAAGCAATGGCAACAAAAGCCAAAACAGACAAATGGGATCTATTTAAACTAAAGAGCTTCTACACAGAAAAAGAAACTATCATTAGAGTAAACTGGCAACCAACAGAATGTGAAAAAATTTGTGCAATCTACCCATTTGACAAAGGGCTAATATCCAGAATCTACAAAGAACTTAAACAAATTTACAAGAAAAAAACAAACAACCCCATCACAAATTGGGCAAAGAATATGAACAGACACTTCACAAAAGAAGACATTTATGCAGCCAACGAACATATGAGAAAAAGCTCATCATCACTGGTCATTAGAGAAATGCAAATCAAAACCACATTGAGATACCATCTCATGCCAGTTAAAATGGTGATCATTACAAAATCTGGAAACAACAGTTGCTGGAGAGGATGTGGAGAAATAGGAACACTTTTACACTGTTGGTGGGAGTGTAAATTAGTTCAACCATAGTGGAAGACAGTGTGGCAATTCCTCAAGGACCTAGAAATACAAATTCCATTTGACCCAGCAATCCCATTACTGGGAATATACCCAAAGGATTATAAATTGTTCTATTATAAAGACACATGCACAAGTATGTTCATTGCGGCACTGTTCACAATAGCAAAGACTTGGAACCAACCCAAATGCCCATTAATAACAGACTTGATAAAGAAAATGTGGAATATACACACCATGGATTACTATGCAGCCACAAAAAAGGATGAGTTCTCGTCCTTTGTAGGGACATGGATGAACCTGGAAACCATCATTCTCAGCAAACTGACACAAGAATAGAAAACCAAACACGACATGTTCTCATTCATGAGTGGGTATTGAACAATGAGAACACATGGACACAGGGAGGAGAACATCACATACCTGGGCCTCTCGGAGGTGGGGGGCTAGAGGAGGGATAGCAGGGAGTGGGGAGATAGGGTAAGGATAGAAAAAAAAATAAAAAATAAAATAGAATAAAATAATCTCTATAGCAATATGATTATACAAATTTGATCATAATATACATATTTATACAGCATGAACTTTCATTTGATATTATTTCTTAGCCATGTTTCCCTATCCATGCCTGTAGGTCTACCTCATTTCATTTAATGACTGTAAACAATTTCATGAGATAAACCTATTAATTTAACTCTATTCATTAAACCTTAAAATCTAAAAAAACAAAAAGAAAAAAAAAAGGAAAAGAAAATCTAGAAGAAATGGACAAATTCCTGGACACATACACCCTCCCAATTCTAAACCAGGAAGATGTGGACTCCATGAATAGACCATTAACAAGTTCTAAAATTGAGGCAGTAATTAATAGCTTACCAACCAATAAAAGCCCAGGACCAGATGGATTCACAGCTGAATTCTACCAGATGTAAAAGAGGAGCTGGTAACCTTTCTTCTGAAACTATTCCAACCAATAAAAAAAAGAGAGATTCCTCCCTAACTCATTTTATGAGGCCAGCATCATTCTGATACCAAAACCCGGCAGAGACACAAGAAAAGAAGAAAATTCAAGGTCAATATCTCTAATGGGCCGGGTGCAGTGGTTCACGCCTGTAATCCCAGCACTTTGGGAGGTCGAGGCGGGTGGATCACGAGGTCAAGAGATCGAGAACATCCTGACCAAGACGGTGAAACCCCATCTCTACTAACGGTACAAAAAATTAGCTGGGCGTGGTGGTGCATGCTTGTTGTCACAGCTACTCGGGAGGCTGAGGCAGAAGAATTGCTTGAAACCAGAAAACAGAAGTTGCAGTGAGCCGGGATCATGCCACTGCACTCCAGCCTGGTGACAGAGTGAGACTCTGTATCAAAAAAAAAAAAATATATATATATATATATATATATATATATATATATATATAGATAACGAACATCGATGTGAAAATCCTCAATAAAATACCGCCAAACCAAATCGAGCAGCACATCAAAAAGCTTATCCACCACAATCAAGTCAGCTTCATCCCTGGGATGCAAGTCTGGTTCAAAATATGCAAATCAATAAATGTAATACATTACATAAACAAAACCAATGACAAAAACCACACGATTATCTTAATAGATGCAGAAAAGGCATCTGATAAAATTCAACACCCCTTCATGCTAAAAACACTCCATAAATTAGGTATTGATAGAATATATCTCAAAATAATAAGAGCTATTTATGACAAACCCACAGCCAATATCATACTGAATGGGCAAAAGCTGGAAGCATTCCCTTTGAAAACCAGCACCAGACAAGGATGCCCTCTCGCACCACTCCTATTCAAAACAGTATTGGAAGTTCTGGCCAGGGCAATCAGGCAAGAGAAAGAAATAAAGTGTGTTCACATAGGAAGAGAGGAAACCAAATTGTCCCTGTTTGCAGGTGACATGATTGTATATTTAGAAAACCCCATCATCTCAGCCCAAGAAGTCCTTAAGCTGATAAGCAACTTCAGCAAAAACTCAGAATACACAATCAGTGCGCAAAAATCACAGACATTGCTATACACCACTAATAGACACAGAGTCAAATCATGAGTGAACTCCCATTCACAACTGCTACAAAGAGAATAAAATACCTAGGAATACAACTTACAAGGAGTGTGAAGGACTTCTTCAAGGAGAACTACAAACCACTGCTCAAAGAAGTAAGAGAGGACTAAAACAAATGGAAAAACATTCCATGCTCATTGACAGGAAGAACGAATATCATGAAAATGGCCATACTGTCCAAAGCAATTTTTAGATTCAATGCTATTCCCATCAAGCTACTATTGACTTTCTTCACAGAATTGGAAAAAAATTACTTTAAATTCCACATGGAACAAAAAAAGAGCCCATATAGCAAAGACAATCCTAAGCAAACAGAACAAAGCTGGAGGCATCACACTACCTGACTTCAAACTACTACAAGGCTACAGTAACCAAAACATCTTGGTACTGGTACCAAAACAGAGATATAGACCAATGGAACAGAACAGAGGCCTCAGAAATAATGCCACACATCTACAACCATTTGATCTTTGACAAGACTGATAAAAACAAGCAATGGGAAAAGGATTCCCTATTTAATAAATGGCGTAATCAAGAAGTAACCACATATGACTAGCCATATGTAGAAAGCTGAAACTGGACCCTTTCCTTACACCTTATACAAAAATTAACTCAAAATGAATTAAAGATTCAAACATAAGACCTAAAACCATAAAAACTCTGGAAGAAAACCTAGGCAATACCATTCAGGACATAGGCATGGGCAAAGACTTCATGATTAAAACACCAAAAGCAATGGCAACAAAAGCCAAAATTGACAAATGGGATCTAATTAAACTAAAGAGCTTCTGTACAGCAAAAGAAACTATCATCAGAGTGAACAGGCAACCTACAGAATGGGAGAAAGTTTTTGCAATCTATCCATCTGACAAAGGGCTAATCCAGAATCTACAGGAAACTTAAACAAATTTACAAGAAAAAAATTACTCCATCAAGAAGTGGGCAAAGGATATGAACAGACACTTTTCAAAAGAAGACATTTATATGGCCAACAAACATATGAAAAAAAGCTCATCATCACTCATCATTAGAGAAATGCAAATCAAAACCACAATAAGATACCATCTCATGCCAGTTAGAATGATGATCATTAAAAAGTCAAGAAACAACAGATGCTGGAGAGAATGTGGAGAAAGAGGAACACTTTTACACTGTTGGTGGGAGTATAAATTAGTTCAACGATTATGGAAGACTGTGGTGATTCTTCAAGGATCTAGAACTAGAAATACCATTTGCCTCTGCAATCGCATTACTGGGTATATACCCAAAGGATTATAAATCATTCTACTATAAAGACACATGCACACGTATGTTTATTGCAACTCTATAATAGCAAAGACTTGGAGCCAACCCAAATCCCCATCAATGTTAGACTGAATAAAGAAAATATGGAACATATACACCATGGAATACTATGCAACTATTAAAAGGAATGAATTCATATCCTTTGTATGGACATGAATGAAGCTGGAAACCATCATTCTCAGCAAACTAACACAGGAACAGAAAACCAAACACTGCATGTTCTTACTCATAAGTGGGAGTTGAACAATAAAAACATATGGGCACAGGGAGGGGATCATCACACGCTGAGGCCTATTTAGGGGTGGGAGCAAGGGGATGGATAGCATTAGGAGTAATACCTAATGTAGATGATGGGTTGATGGGTGCAGCAAACCACCATGGCACGTGTATACCTATGTAACAAACCTGCACATTCTGCATCTGTATCCCAGAACTTAAACTATATTTTTTAAAAATAGAGAAGATGTGGAAATAGTTGAGGAGGCCACAATAATATGCACAAGACTGTGAAGGGTGTAGAAGAAAGACAAGAGGGAGATAAAAGCAATGGCAACTAGTCCCCCTTCTGGAGATGGTTGCTCACATCAAGGTAAATGATAGAAAATAGCACATAGAGTTTTCTATCTTGTAATTTGCTTTTATATCTCAATGCCCTTTTCCCCTTTCAGAGCATAGATTACTCAAAGGCGGGAAATATATGTGTGCTTGGAGAGAAAATAAAGGGGGTTTCTAGTGAGCTGGACTAAACTCCTCAAAATGTCTTGAGGATGCTATCTCATATGATGTGACAGTTTTTATAGTGGGTGCCTGCTGCCTGTGAAAATACCCCTAAAGATAATGTCTTAAAAGAGCAATTTTATTTTGCTCATGATTTTGTAGGTCAAGAATTAGGATTCTCTGTATCCAGAGAAGTCATTTACATGATAGCTCACCTTCTTAAAAGGCAAATTGATACTAACTGTTGTCTGGGAACTCAGCAGGGACTTCAATCTGGGACCTTCAGTTCTTCTGTGTGGCCTTCTCCATGGGATTGCTTGGTCTTCCTCGCAGCATGGTGGCTGCTTTTCAAGAGCAATTGTTCTAAGAGACAGGTAGCAGAAGCCATCAGTTTAATAAGGCCTAAGCACAGAAACAGGTACACTGTCACTTCTGAAGTTTTCTGTTGGTTAAAGCAATTGCAGAACATACACAAAATCAAAAGGGAAAGAACATAAATCACACACATCTCCATGGTTAGGTTGAAATGTTAATTATTTTTAAAAATGTTTCTTTCCTACTCGATTATCAAGAATTTTTATATTTTAAGACTGTTTGGTTTTCTGCATCTAACACAGTACCTTAAGTTGTCATTGTTAATTTAAAGTTAAATTGAACAATGATTTCATATGGCTCAATATTCAAGGGAAAGTGTGAAAGATGTTTTTCTAAAATTGAGAGGGAATAAAGTAGATACGGTCTTTTTAAAAAAATGAAGAAAATAAAGGAATAAAAATTGGCTACTCCATAGGCAGAGCAGCAGCCTGGGTCATTGGTTGTACATTTCTGTGGTTACTTCTTGATTACATGCTAAATGAGGGATGGATTATTCATGAATTTTCTGGGAAAGAAGTGAGCAGTTACCAGAACTGGAGGCTTCTCCTTTTTTAGACCACATAAGGTAACTTCCTGATGTTGTCAAGGTATTTGTAAACTGTCATGGCACTGGCGGGGGTGTCTTAATATGCTAATTTATTATAATTAGCATATAAGAAGCAGTGAGGAAGACCAGAGGTCACACTCATCACCTTCTTGGTTTTGGTGGGTTTGGGTTGGCTTCTTTTCCACAATCTGTTTTATCAGCAAGGTCTGTATGACCACCTTGTGCTGACCTCCTATCTCATCCTGTGATTAAGAGTGCCTTAACTTCCTGGGAATGCAGCCCAGTAAGTCTCAGCCTTATTTTACCCAGCCACTATTCAAGACAGAGTTGCTCCTGTTCAAATGTATCTAACATTTCCCATCCCTCCTCCACCAACATTTATAAGAGAACTCTTAATTCTAAGGGATGCAGAAGGATGAAGATTTACCTGCTATAACTCCTTCATGCTGAACAGGGGCATGTTTCTAGTGAGCTGGTGCTCACTAGAGCAGAAATAGTGATATTCCTGCCTAAATTATTGGGGTCTCTTATTGCACGCAGGGTAAAGAGTAGCTCAATCACAGAGCTGAGTATGGTGGCCATGCACAGTGGTTCATACCTATGATATCTGCACTTTGGAAGGCTGAGGTGGCTGGATCACTTGAGGCAGGAGTTTGGGATCAGCCTGGCCAACATGGCAAAAACCCATCTCTACTAAAAACACAAAAATTAGCCAGACATGATGGTGCATATCTGTGGTCCTAGCTACTTGTAAGGCTGAAGTAGAGAACTGCTTGAACTGGGGATGCAGAGGTTGCAGTGAGCTGAGACTGTGCCACTATACTCCAGCCTGGGCAACAGAGCAATATTCTGTCTCAAAAAAAAAAAAAAGCATCAATAGTATAATGAGTCATTGATAACTACAACAAACAGTGATATCTGGAAGATTAATAACTGTTCAAGTTAAGAAAACATTGAGTAAGCTTATCCAGGATTCCTACATAAAGAACACAGCAATATATTCCACAACAGTAAGGCAAAATAAGTAAAATTATCTGAAGTAAACTATATAAGAAGGCTTCTTGTGAAGTGGACAACTGTTGGAACCAAGCTGATAAAGGGTTGCTAGCTGATTCCAATGTGTCCAGAATTAGAATATTGATCTGAATTTTCACATTACCCATCCCTCTTGTTTCTTCTGAGCTGCAGTCAGAGATCACTGATTGGCTCACAGGAATAAGCAAGGTCGGCATAAATTGCAGAAGAAAACTAAAAAACAGTTGATGAGACTAGAGTTTTATAACAGGTATACCATAGTTCTTGAAATATTTTTTTTCTCTCCAGTTTCCCGTTTTTACTAAAGATAAATCATAGTAAGACTGATTTGCTTTATTATACCTGGTCAGATTATTTGTATTAAGTACAGCAAGAAAAATTATTTTTTTCACATAAGTGCTTTGTAAATTGCCTTTGATGAAACTACATTCCATAGAAGATATCTCAGATAAGCCAAGCCCAGCCATGGGTTTGTACCCTTGAATATCTAAGAGTTGAGTAAATTCCTCTCCTTTTAAGGTCCCAGGATAACTTGGGATTCCTGGGCCTGTCAGAAAGTGACATTCTTTACTTACCACAGGTCAGGAACCCTGACAGGGACTTACTGAGACAAGGTATGAGGCCAGTTTCCTCAAGGAGCTTTTATTGACTGTATAAGTCAATTTTGATTTCTTAAAGGGAAACATATCATTTCAGTCAAAGTCTTAGCAAAATAACCAGTTGCTCCAATTATGTCCTATTATAAATGAAAACAGAGTCTTACTGCATTCATGAAAAAAACTATCGCTGTAAATTAAGAATATTCACAAATAGTGTATGAATTCTGGAGAAATCAGGTAGAGAGAAACAAATACGCTCCAAATTTAGTTGACAGAATTTTACTCAATTGTTAAAAGCTGTGAATAGCTCAAAAGAGAAGTTTTCTTGGCTCTGAAAAACAAAGGTCAACATTTTAAGTAAAAATTCAAAAAAGCTTACTTCAGTGTTCTATTAGTTTGCTCCATGCAGTTAGCTCCTGTCCCACTTGATATTTATTCACATTTTAGCTTTTCATGAGTCCTGAAAGTTTTTCCTCTATTCTAATGTCACTATCTCCAAAGTTATCACAAACCTACATTTAAGAGTATCTGTCTAAGTCCAACAGCTGACTACAACCTACCTTCTAAAGAGGACCAAAACAAGACAATTGTCTGTAGGTGATTTAAAAAAAAAAAAAAAAAAAAAAAAATCTTAGGACAGTCACTAACTACTAAAGCCAAAATTGGCAAGAAAATTTTGGTTACTTCTGTGACATACAACAATTTTACATAACAATTATAATTACTGATAACATACACTAAGTCATATTAGAATTAGAGGAGTTTCCCATGATTTTGGAACACATTACAATAATATATTTATACAAATAAAGCCCAAAGAAAGCCTAACACCATTTTATATTTGATGATGCTTCCTGCATGGTTTTTATACCAAATAAGCCAAATTTCACCATTGCATTAGTGCATTATTTATGTCAAACCCAATTCTTAATAAAACCTGATAGACAAATTTATCCAATTTTAATGTCTGACCATAAGGTAAGATTTTTATTAACCTTTTAAAACCCTTTATAAATTTTGGTCAAAAAGTAGATCAGTGCTCAAAAAAAAATCTTTTGTGCTTTTATTTTAATGTTCAGTTTACAGAAAAACTGATTAATGCCCTTTATCCAGTATGTTCACACACAGAATTTCTTTTACAAGATTAATTTTTCACAAACCTTCCACAACATGTTCAAACCTTCAGCTTTATCATATCTAACTTAAAACAACCTTTAAACCTTTAATCTAGGCAAATCTGCATAATTTCAACCAAATGTCTAAATTTTGAAGACATTTTTATTTTACCAATATAACTGTTTTTACTTTACAAAGATTACTAAAGTTATGTGAACTAACAGGCATTACACTTTTTACTTTTCTGATCAAATATTTGATTTAGCTTTTATTATTTTAAACCAATTAATTAAAGTTCTTTCCTATGAACATTACACACACAACACATATACAGAGACGGAAGATCCAGTAGTTGTAATATTTTTATTTGCTAGTTCTTGATAGGATTACTGGCCTTAGGGTGGAGCCCTTGGAGGAACAGTCAGGATAGCATGCAGTTTCTACAGCCCAGCAGGCATAGCTGGAAGGCAAAACAGATCCACAAAATTTAAGAGTCCCATTTTTATACCAGATCCTGGACTTCCCAAAAATAAACACTATGGAGCAAGACAGTGCAATGATTTTATTGTGTATTTTATTACAAAGCAACCCCACCAATCCATGTATTCTGTGATTATCTCATCCCCCATGGGAGTTTTATCTCTCAGTGGAGGGGACCTCACATTTCCATACTTTCCAGGTGTCCAAGAGCATGCTTCTCTGATCTAAATGTACAAACAGCTGAATATCCTCCCATAACTGCAATTAGCTATCCCCAAAAGTATATTTTCTACAGTTATTACACAGCAAAATTCTCTTATAATGCATAGTAATTTCTGATACCCCTGAAAGTTAAAAACATCAGATAATGGATAGATCCATCTCAAAATCTATGGTAAAACAGAAAAAAGCCACAGAATTTGAGATGGATCTATCCATTTCTAACTCCTGGGGTTTCATGAGGAAAACAGAGGTTCTCCCAAAATGGGGTCTGTGGTACCTCCTTTGTTTTTCTCAAGGAGTCTCAGGTTGGTAGAACTTGAATATCTACTTTTAATTAAGCTGACTTCTAACCACAGTGCTCTTAAAAAAAATCCTTTTTAATCTCTTATTACTTGATTTTAGCCAGGCCAAATTGCTGTTATTTCTGGCTTTTGAACTCTACCAAAAGCAAACTCACAGGTAAAACCGACAAGCCTTAACTAAGGTTATGACTTACCAGGAGTATACCAAGTATTTTCAAAGAAGTGGGAAGCAGTTCTTATAAGCTCTTTTCTGCAGGTAGATTGTCCTAAAGAGTCAAGCATACCTGAAGTGGATAGCTCCTTCCTGCAGCTGGTAGTCCCAACATCTGTTCGAGTCTGGCTGGGTCCAGGGTTTTTATGGGGTCACAAGGGAGACTGCTCCATGGGCAGCTATGGGAGGGCCTGGAAGAAGCACAAGTTCTCACTCCAGGCCAGAGACTTCACCTGGAACTGGCATCCCAGCCCCCACGCTTCAGGCTGTCCCTGGCTTGAAGGTGGGGTTTCACCAGGGACCCCCCCTACTTCCACCCATAAGCCGGTCTGCCTCCTGCCATCATCAACATGCCATCCACAGCACCCAAGCTGTTCATGCAGAGGGCCACCTGCAGGTCTGTGCTGAGCCACCCTCAGACCCTCCTCAGCCTTCCTCCCATGTTTGTCAGCACCCAAAGTCCAGAGCAGACTGAGGCAGCAGGGGGCTTGCATGGCAGTGCCATCCAGAGTGCATACACACCCAGCTGGGCTGCAACAGTGGCCAAGCTAGGCCACAACTTTGTTCTGCCCCATAGCGTGCCAATAGCTGGGAGAGGCCAGGGAATGGGAGCAGGCACTTGGAAGCCTATGGGGGTCAGGGGGCTCCTGGGTCCCTGAGAGCGCAGAGATGCCTGAGTCCAGAGTCATGGCTGGATGACTGCAGCTGTACCTAGGAGCATGGCGCTCCCACCCCACCAATTCAGTAGGGGGCAGGCTCTCACCTATTCCCGGCTGCCCCCCAGCTCTGCAGAGCCCACAGCCCTGGCCTTGCCTCCCCTGCTGCAGCTGGTGGCCCAACAGTGGCTGCTCCAGATGGGCCACTGCCACTATCACAGTGATCCTATACATGCCTACTCCTGTTACCTACAGCCATCAGCAAAGAATACAAGGCAGATTAATCCAAAGAGAATAGTTTTTAACATGCCATAATGCAAATTCATTCTGAGTCAAGAGGAAGTTTACTGAAAGGGTATTCCAATCCCTCTAAATTTCTTTTTTTTTTTTTTAGAGAGAGAGATGGGGTTCTGCTCTTGTCACCCAGGCTGGAGTGCAATGGCATGATCTCAGCTCACTGCAAGCACCTTCTCCCAGGTTCAAGCGATTCTCCTGCCTCAACCTCCCAAGTAGATGGGATTACAGGCACCTGCTACCATGGCCAGCTAATTTTTGTATTTTTAGTAGAGACGAGGTTTCATCATGTTGGCCAGGCTGGTCTCAAACTCCTGACCTCAGATGATCCACCTGCCTCAGCCTCCCAAAGTGTTGAGATTACAGGTGTGAGCTACCATGCCCAGCCAAAGCCCTCTAAATCTTAGGAAGTACTCTAACCTTCCTAACTTGGACCTCAAACCCAAGTTCACTCAAGTATCCTTGCCTTTTTGTTAAGAGGGTCATTTAACCGACTCTGTCGTAGGAGAGAGTTTCTAATTCCCCTAAGCTGGGCCTCTAACCCAATCCTATCCTTTATCTGGGTACCCCACCACTTTCCCAAATTCAGCCAATTGGTGTTGCAGTCTATTTCCTTAGGTCAGGGGTCTCTTCAGTACAGTCCCTTCTGGATTCACCAGAAAGATGCTACTGGAAAGCAGAACCGATCCAGACCCTAAGAGAGGGTTTTGGACTTCATGCAAGAAGGAATTTGGAGCAAGTTCATTGAGTAAAGTAAGTTTATTTAGAAAGTAAGAAATAAATGAATGGCTACTCCATTGGTAGAGCAGTGGCTTGAGCTGCTCAACCAAGGATTCTTATTGTTACTTCATAATTATATGCTAAACTCTTCCTAAGGTTTTTGGTTTTTTAGGTTTTTTATTTATCAGTATTCTCATTTTGTTCATGCATTTTTTTTAACTTTCTTTGCATCTTTTTTCAGTTTTTCAAACATCTTTAAGATAGTTTGAAATCACTGTCTAGCAGATCTGCCATGAGGTCTATTTAAAAAATAGTTCCTGTTGATTTAGTTTCATTTTTTCCATTGAATGAGTTACACTTTTCTGGTTTTCTTTTTATGTCTTGTAATTTTTTTTTAATAAACTTGATATTTGAAGCTAATAACATAGTAACTCTGGAAATCAGATTCTCCTGCTTTCCCAGGGTTTGCTGTTTTTGTTATTATTATTGTTTTTGTATCATAATTGTTGTATCTTGTCCCTGCCAGTGATGAGCTTGAGTATAAACTTAAGGTCCTAGTAGGTCCTTTCTGAGCCTGCACCTTTCCCTGAGAATACATGGTCACTTCCTAATTCTTCTCACACATGCAATTTCTTTTTAATGTTTTATTCTATGATGTCTTCCTTCTAAAAGTACAAAAAGAGAAAATGAAGGGAGGAGAAAGATACCAGCCCTTTAAGTCCTCTGAAATTCACATCAACCAAAGGCAGGAGGTGGGATGTGTGGGCTTGTAATAATGGAAGTAGGAGCAAAGCAATAGCTTCCCACCTCTTTGTCTGCACCTCTGTGATCAGCAATTACAGCACAGATCCCCGGTATTTGGAAGATAGGGTCCTTTTGTGCTCACCTTGGCATCTGTAATCTGTGTGTACGTTGCTCCAGGAACACATGCACAGCTATCTGCTCTGAATCTGGGGTGCAGGATGGGTGTCTGCTACTGTTCTGAGAGCAGAAATTGACTAAAATTAACTGCAATTTACCATCCAAGCCTTTCTCTGGAAGTTTCAATCCTTTAATAGACTCCAGATTTCCAAAATACTTACATCAGACAGATTCTGCCAGGGCAATTATTGTCTAGGTGGAGAGACAGAGTCCAGAGGCTTCCTCTTCTGTCATCTTCTTAACCTTAACTTTTTTTTATATATATATATATACTTTTTATTGCATTTTAGGTTTGGGGGTACATGTGAAGAACATGCAAGATTGTTACATAGGTACACACATGGCAGTGTGATTTGCTGCCTTCCTCCCCATCACCTATATCTGGTATTTCTCCCCATGCTATCCCTCCCCAACTCCCCACCCCCTGCTGTCCCTCCCCTTTTTCCC
>PVKV010015782.1:0-52795 GCA_004027835.1 Alouatta palliata
AATATGTATTTATATGTTTATAGGTATAAAATCAACAAAATCAATAAAATATGCATTATACAGTCTCTATATTATACAAATTATATTATTATATAAAATATATAATAATATACATTAATAATATATGCTATTTGGTAAGAACACTTAACATGAGATGCATCCTCGTAACAAATTTTAAATGTATAATATAGTATTGTTGACTACATATACGATGTTTTACATCAGATCCCTATGGCTTATCCATGTTCCTTAACTAAAATTTTAGGTGTGTTGACTAATAACTCCCTATTTTCCCTTCTCTTATGTGATGGTTACTATTAGGTGTCAACTCATTTGGGTTAAAGGATCCCCAGATAACTGGCAAAATACGGCTTCTCTTTGTATCTGTGAGGGTGTTGCCAGGGAAGATTGACATTTGAGTCAGTGAAAAAGAGGTGGAAGACACATCCTCAATGTGGGTAGGCACCATCCAATTGGCTGCCGGCCTGGCTAGAACAACGTATGTGGAAGAAGGTGGGATAGGCTGGCTTACTGAGTCTTCTGGCTTTCATTTTTCTCTCGTGCTGTTCTCGCCTTGGACATTAGACTTCAGGTTCTTTGGCCTTTGGACTCTGGGACTTACATTAGTGGTTTGCTGGGGGCTCTCTGGCCTTCAGCCATAGACTACAGGCTGTACTGTCAGCTTCCCTGCTTTTGAGGCTTTTGGACTCAGACTGAGCCACTACTGGCTTCTTTCTTCCCCAGCTTGCAGATAGCCTATCATGGGACTTCGTCTTGTAATCGTGTAAACCAATTCTCCCTAATAAACTCCCTTTAACTTTCCAATTATGGATTGGAAGACAATATTGTTAATTATGACACATATATCCTATTACTTTTGTCTCTCTGCAGAACCCTAACATACCTTAGCTTCCAGTAACCAGTAACCACCATTCCAGTCTTTGCTTTGATTAATTTGACTACTTCAGATACCTCATATAAGTGAGATCATGGAGAATTTGTCTTTCTGTGTCTAGCTTGTTTTACTTAGCATAAAGCCCTCAAGGTCCATCCATCCTGTCACATATTCCAGAGTTTCCTTTTTGTAACTCTGAATAGTATTCTATTATACACATATACCATGTTGTCTTTATCCACTCATCCATCAATGGGTGTTTAGGTTGTTTCCACATATCAGCTATTGTGAATAGTGCTGCAATTAACAAGGAAGTGCTTATATCTCTTTGAGATCTGATCTCAATTATTTTGAATATATACCCAGAAATGAGATTGCCGAATCATATAGTAGTTCTATTACTTATTTTTTGAGGGAACTCCATATTGTTTTTCATAGCAGTTGTACCATTTTGCATTCCCACCAATAGTAAGCAAGGGTTCCAAATCCCCCACATTCTCATGAATATTTATTTTTTTAAATTTTATAATATCCATTTCTGACAGATGTCAGGTGATATTTCACTGTGGTTTAAATTTGCATTTCCCTGGTGATTAGTGCTCATGAATCTTGTTTCATGTCTCTTGGCCATTTGTATGTCTTCTTTGGAGAAATGGCTATTCAAGTCTTTAGCCCATTTTAAAATCATGTTATTATTTCTTTTGGTATTGAGTTGTATGAGTTCCTTACATATTAATATTTTTAGAGATTAACGCTTTTTAGACATACAGTTTGAAAATATTTTTCCCATCCCTAGGTTGCCTTTTTATGCAACTGATAGATTCCTTTGCTATGCCTTTTAGTTGAATATAGCCCCCACCTGTTGCTTGTGCTTTTCATGTCATATCCATGAAATTATTGCCAAGATCCCTGTCATGAAGATTTTCTCCTATTTTTTCTCTAGAAGTTTTACCGTCTTAGGTTTTCTGTTTAAGTCTTTAAACCATTTTGAGTTGGTTTTATGTGTGGTATAAAATAAGGGTCCAATTTCATTTTTTATATGTGGATATCCAGTTTTCCCAACAGCACTGATAGATAAGAGTGTCCCTTACCCATTGTATATTCTTGGAACCCTTGTTGAAGATCAGTTGACTATGAATTTATTTCTGGGTTCTCTATTCTGTTCCATTGGTCTGTATGTCTTTTTTAATGCCAGCACCATACTGTTTTGATTACTATGGCTTCATAAAATATTTTGAAATCAAGAAGTGTGATACCTCCAGCTTTATTCTTTCTCAGGATTGATTGGTCTATTCCTAGTATTTTGTGGTTCTACATGAATTGTAGAATTGTTTTCTTTTTCTATTTCTGCAAAAAATGTCTCTGAGATATTGTTAGGAATTCCATTAAAATGATAGATTATTTGGGGTAGCATGGACATTTTAACAATATTGTCTTCCAGTCCACAAGAATGGGATATTTTCTATTTGTTTGGGTCTTACTTAATTTTATTTATCAATTTTTTGTAGTTCTTAATGCAAAATTTTCACCTCTGTAGTTAACTTTATTCCTAAGTATTTCAATTTTTTGATGTTATTGCAAATGAGACTGATTTTCTAATTTCCTTTCAAGATAATTTGTTGTTAGTATATACAAACACAACTAAATTTTGTATGTTGATTTTGCCTCCTGCAACATTACAGAATTTGTTTATTAATTTATTTAAGAAATCTTTGGTATTTCCTAAATACAAGATCACATAGTCTCCAAACTGTTATAATTTTGTGTCTTCCTTTCAAATTTGGATGCTTAAAAAATTTTTTTTCTTGTCTAATTGCTCTTGTGATTAGAGTATTTATTATAAAAGGGCATTAAATTTTGTCCAACACATTCTCAACATCTATAGAGATAATTGTGATTTTTATCCTTTATTTCATTGGTTTGCTGTATCATATTAATTGATTTTCACATATTAAATTCCACTTGGTTGTGCTATATGATGCTTTAAATGTGCTGTCCAATTTGATTTGTTAGAATTTTGTTGAGGATTTTTGCATCTATATTGATCAGGAATATTGGCCTATAGTTTTATTTTCCTGTGGTTTGTCTGCTTTAGTATCAAGGTAATGCTGGCCTCATACAAATAGTTTAGAAGTGTTCCCTCCTTTTAATTTTTTAGAAGAGTTTCAGAAATATTGACCTTAATTCTTTCCATGATTGGTAGAATTTACCTGTGAAACTATCTGGACCCAGGCTTTTCTTTGATGGGAGGTTTTGATTACTGGTTCAATCTTCAAACTAGTTATGGTCTGTTTAGGCTATTTCTTCATGGTTTAGTTTTGGTAGTTTGTATGTTTCTAGAAATGTATTGATTTCCTCTAGTTTATTCAACTCATTAGCATTTAATTGTTTGTAGAATTGTTTTATGTTTTTAAAAAGTTTTTAATGGTATCAGCTGTAAAATCTCTTCTTTCGATTATGATTTTATATATTTGAGTCTTGTCATTTTTTCCCCTTAAGGAGACTAGTTAAGAAAGCAGGCCAGATATAGGTGATGAGGAGGAAGGCAGCAAATCACACTGCCATGTGTGTACCTATGCAACAATCTTGCATGTTCTTCACATGTACCCCAAAACCTAAAATGCAATAAAAAAAAAAAGAAAGCAGGCTTCAGAAGGTGGGTAATAACAAACTTCTCCAAGCTAAAGATGCATGTTCTAACCCAATTCAAGAAAACTAAGAACCCTGAAAAACGGTTAGATGAAATACTAACAAGAATAACCAGCATGGAGAAGAACATAAACAAAATGATGGAGCTGAAAAACATAACGTGAGAACTCTGTGAAGCATACACAAGTTTCAATAGCCAAACAAATCAAGTGGAAGAAAGGATATCAGAGATTGACGATCAACTCAATGAAATGAAGCAAGAAGGCAAGACTAGAGAAAAAAGAGTGAAAAGAAATTAACAAAGCCTCAAAGAAATATGGGATTATGTGAAAAGACCAAACCTACATTTGATCGGTGTACCTGAAAGTGATGGGGAGAATGAAACCAAGTTAGAAAACACTCTTCAGGATATTATCCAGGACTACTTCTCAAGGACTACCTAGCAAGGCAGGCCAACATTCAAATGCAGGAAATACAGAGAACACCAAAAAGGTATTCCTTGAGAAGAGCAAACCCAAGGTGCATAATAGATTCACGAGGGTTGAAATGAAGGAAAAAATGCTAAGGGCAGCCAGAAAGAAAGGTCCAGTTATCCACAAAGGGAAGCCCATCAGACTCACAGCTGATCTATCAGCAGAAACCCTACAAGCCAGAAGAGAGTGGGGACCAATATTTGATATCCTAAAAGAAAAGAATTTTCAACCCAGAATTTCATATCCAGCCAAACTAAGCTTCATAAGCCAAGGAGAAACAAACTCCTTTACAGACAATCAGCTGCTGAGATTTCGTCATCACCATGCCCACCCTACAAGAGCTCCTGAAGAAAGCACTAAACACAGAAAGGAACGACCAGTACCAGCCACTGCAAAAGCATACCAAACTGCAAAGATCATCAATATTATGAAGAAACTGCAACAATTAAGAGGCAAAACAACCAGCTAGCATCAAAATGGCAGGATCAAAGTCACACATAACAAGATTAACCTTAAATGTAAATAAGCTAAATGCCTCAACCAAAAGACACAGACTGGCAAATTGGATAAAAAGTCAAGACCCATGGGTATACTGTATTCAGGAAACCCATCTCATGTGCAAGGACACACATAGGCTCAAAATAAAAGGATGGAGGAAGATTTACCAAGCAAATGGAAAAAAAAAGCAGGGGTTGCAATCCCAGTCTCAGATAAAATAGACTTTAAACCAATGAAGATCAAAAGAGACAAAGAAAGGTATTACATAATGGTAAAGGGATTAATGCAACAAAAAGAGCTAACTATCCTAAATATAGATATGCACCCAATACAGGAGCACCCAGATACATAAAGCAAGTTCTTAATGACCTACAAAGAGGCTTAGACTACTCATTCAAAACTGCACAACAACATGGAAACTAAACAACCTGCTCCTGAGTGACTACTGGATAAATAATGAAATAAAGGCAGAAATAAAGATGTTCTTTGAAACTAATGAGAACAAAGACACAACATACCAGAATCTCTGGGACACATTTAATGCAGTGTCTAGAGGGAAATTTATAGCACTATATGCCCACCAGAGAAGTGAGCTAAGATATAAAATTGACACCCTAATGTCTCAATTAAAAGAACTAGAGAAGCAAGATCAAACAAATTCAAAAGCTAGCAGAAAGCAATGAATAACTAAGATCAGAGCAGAACTGAAGGAGACAGAGACACAAAAAACCCTTCAAAAAATCAATAAATCAAGGAGATGGTTTTTTGGAAAGATCAACAAAATACATAGACCACTGGCCAGACTAATAGAAAGAAAAGAGAGAAGATTCAAATAGATGTAAAAAAAATGATAAAGAGGATATCACCACCAGTCCCACAGAAACACTACCTACCATTGGAGATTACTACAAACACCTCTATGCAAATAAACCAGTAAATCTAGAAGAAAGGGATAAATTCCTGGACACTTACACCCTCTCAAGACTAAACCAGGAAGAAGTTGAATTCCTGAACAGACCAATAACAAGGTCTGAGGGTGAGGCAGCAATTAATAGCCTACCAACTAAAAAACGTCCAGGACCAGATGGGCTCACAGCCAAATTCTACCAGAGGTAAGAAGAGGAACTAGTACCACTCTTTCCGAAACGATTCCAAATAATACAAAAAGAGGGAATCTTCCCTAACTCGTTTTATGAGACCAACATCATCCTGATACCAAAACCTGGAAGAGATACAAATAAAAAAGAAAATTTCAGGCCAATATCCATGCTGAACATTGATGCAAAAATCTTCGATAAAATACTGCTAAACCAAATCCAATAGCACATCAAAAAGCTTATCCATCACAATCAAGTCAGCTTCATCACAGGGATGCAAGGCTGGTTCAACATACACAAATCTATAAATGTAATCTATCACATAAACAGAACCAGAGACAAAAACCACATGATTATGTTGATAGATGCAGAGAAGGCCTTCGACAAAATTCAACAGCCCTTCATGCTAAAAACTCCCAATAAACTAGGTATCGATGGACTGTATTTCAAAATAATAAGAGCTATTTATGACAAACCCACAGCCAATAACATACTGAATGGGCAAAAACTGGAAGCATTCCCTTTGAAAACACAAGACAAGGGTGCCCTCTCTCACCACTCCTATTCAACATAGTATTGAAAGTTCTGGATAAGGCCATCAGGTAAGAGAAAGAAATGAAGGGTATTCAAATAGGAAGAGAGGACATCAAATTGTCCCTGTTTGCAGATGACATGATTGGATATTTAGAAAACCCCATTGTCTCAGCCCCAGATCTCCTTAAGCTGATAAGCAACTTCAGTAAAGTCTCAAGACATCAAATCAATGTGCAAAAATCACAAGCTTTCCTATACACCAATAATAGACAAGCAGAAAACCAAATCATTAGCGAACTCCCATTCACAATTGCTACAAAGAGAATAAAATACCTAGGAATACAACTAACAAGGGATGTGAAGGACCTCTTCAAGGAGAAGGACAAACCACTGCTCAAGGAAATAAGAGAGGACAGAAACAGATGAAAAGCATTCCATGCTTATGGTTAGGAAGAATCAATATCATGAAAATGGCCATACTGCCCAAAGTAATTTATAGATTCAATGCTATCCCCATCAAGGTACCAATGACTTTTTTCACAGAATTGGAAAAAAATCACCTTAAACTTCATATAGAAGCAAAAAAAAAGCCCACATAGCCAAGGCAATCCTAAGAGAACAAAGCTGGAGGCATCATGTTACATGACTTCAAACTATATTACAAGGCTAGTGTAATCAAAACAGCATGGTATGGTACCATAACAGAGATATAGACCAAGAGAATAGAACAGAGATCTCCAAAAGAATGCCACACAACTACAAACATGTGATCTTTGACAAACCTAACAAAAACAAGCAATAGGAAAAGGATTCAGTCTTTAATAAACAGTGTTGGGAAAACTGGCTAGCCATGTGCAGAAAGCTGAAACTGGACCCCTTCCTTACACCTTATACAAAAATTAACTCTAGATGGATTAAAAATTTAAACATGAGGCCTAACACCATAAAAACTCTAGAAGAAAACCTAGGCAATACCATTCAGGATGTAGGCACGGGCAAGGACTTCATGACTAAAACACCAAAAGCAACGTCAACAAAAGTCAGAATAGACAACTGATATCTAATTAAACTTAAGAGCTTCTGCACACCTGAAGAAACTCTCAGTAGAGTGAAAGGCAACCAACAGAATGGGAAAAAATTTTGCAGTCTACCCATCTGACTAAGGGCTAGTATCCAGAATCTACAGAGAATGTAAACAAATTTACAAGAAAAAAACAAACAACTTCATCAAAAAGTGGGTGAAGGATATGAATAGACACTTTTCAAAAGAAGACATTTATGCAGCCAACAAACATATGAAAAAATGCTCATCATCACTGGTCATTAGAGAAATGCAAATCAAAACCACATTGAGATACCACCTCATGCCAGTTAGAATGGTGATCATTAAAAAATCAGGAGACAACAGATGCTGGAGAGCATGTGGAGAAATAGGAACACTTTTACACTGTTGGTGAGAATCTAAATTAATTCAACCATTGTGGAAGACAGTGTGGTGATTCCTTAAGGATCTAGAAATAGAAATACCATCTGACCCAGCAATCCCATTACTGGGTATATACCCAAAGGCTTATAAATCATTCTATTATAAGGACATATGCACACGTATGTTCACTGCAGCACTGTTCACAATAGCAAAGACTTGGAACCAACCCAAATGCCCATCAATGATAGACTGGATAAAGAAAATGTGGCACATATACACCATGGAATACTATGCAGCCACAAAAAAAGGATGTGTTCATGTCCTTTGCAGAGACATGGATGAAACTGGAAACCATCATTGTCAGCAAACTGACACAAGAACAGAAAACCAAACACCTCTTGTTCTCACTCATAAGTCCGTGTTGACCGTGTTGAACAATGAGAATACACGGACACAGGGAGGGGAACATCAAACCCTGGGGCCTGGGTGTGGGTAACGAGGGGAGGAATAGCAAGGGGTGGAGGGTTTGTGGAGGGATAGCATTAAGAAAAATACCTAATGTAGATGACGGGGTAATGGGTGCAGCAAACCACCACTATGTATACAATGGTGTACATGTAACAAACCTGCACTATCTGCATATGTACCCCAGAACTTAAAGTATAATAAATTTTTTAAAACAAAAATTTGTAAATTTGGGTTATCTTTTTTTTAAAAAAATACTATTCTTAGTTTCATCAATTTCTTCCTATTGTTTTTCTATTTACTATTTTGTTTATTTCTGTTCTAATCTTTGTTATGTTCTTTTTTTTTCCTAGCTAAACTTGAGCTTGACTTGTTCTTCTTTTTCTAACTCCCAGAGGTATAAAGTTAAGTTGTTTATTTGTAATTGTCTTTCTTGTTTTTAATGTAAGTATTTATCGCTATGAACTTTGCTTTTAGTATTACTATTGCTGAATCCCATAAGTTTTTGTATATTATATTTTTGTTTTCATCTGTCTTGCAGTATTACATGATTTTTTAAAAATTCTTCTTTTGATCTATTGTTGTTCAAGAATGTCTTGTGTAATTTTTATGTTTTTTTAAAGTTTTAGTTTTTCTTCTAATATTGGTTTCCAGTTTCATTTCATTGTGGTCTGAAAATATATTTGGTATAATTTCAGTTACATTAATTTTGCTGAAACTTGGTTTGTAAATCTGACATATGATCTATCTTGGAGAAATATCTGTGTGCATTTGAGAAGAACATGTATCCACTGTTGTTGGATGGAATGTTCTATATCTGACTGTTAGACTCATTTTGTCTGTGGTGTTCAGTACCAAGGTGGAGAATTAAAATCTCTTACTGTTACTCTATTGCTGTCTATTTTTCCTCTCAATTCTATCAAGGTATGCTTTACCTTTTTAGGTGCTCTGATATTAGGTATAGGATTTTTTTATGCAAATATATTGATTATTCCTCTAATCATTCTGCAATGTCCTTCTTGATCTCCTTTGACAGTTTTGACTTAAAATCAGTGTTACCTCATTAAACCACTCCTGCTTTTTTTGGGTCACCATTCACATGAACTCTCTTTCTCCATTCACTCATTTTAAGCCTATGTGTGCCTTTAAATCTCAAATGATTTTCCCCTTACTTGAGTTGAGGTCGTGTTTTTCTCTGGTCATCTTTTTAAAATCCACTCAGCCACTTAATGTCTTTTGATTGAAGAATTTAATGCATTTACAGTAAAGCTAATTATTGATAGTGAAGGGTTTACTATTTGTAGTTGTTTTATTTTAGTACTGTAGTTCTTTTGACTGTATTTTCTTCTCCTACTATTTTAATTTGTGTTTTACGATTTATTTTTGTATTGATATGCTTTGATTTGTTTCTGGTTTTTTTTTGTGTGTGTAAGTTCTATAATTTTATTTTTTATGTTTGCCTTGGAACATACACAAGATATAGACATAACAGTCTAATTTAAGCTGATAACAACTTAAGTTTAATCACATGTAAAAACTCTGCACTTTAACTTCTCCCCCCTCACTTTATGTTATGTCACAATTTCTGTTTGTTTATGTTCTGCATTTTTAAACATGTATTTAGTTATATTTATTTGTAATAATTTTGTCTTTTTTTATTTTTTTAATTAAAAGTGACTTAACAGTGTTCTGTATTTGTCTATATACTTACCTTTACCAATGAGTTTCATAATTTCATATGCTATTTCATATTGTATTGTACTTTCATTCCAACCTGAAGAACTCCTTTAAAATTTCTTATATGACAGGTTTAGTGGTGAGGAATACCCTGTGGGTTTTTATTATTATTATTATTTTTTTGTCTGAAAGTATCTTTTACTCTTCTATTTTTTTTTTTAAATAACAGTTTTGCCAGGTATGATAATCTTGATTGGTAGTTTTATTTACTAATTTTCCCCTCTATCATTCCCTTATGGCCTGTAAGGTTTCTCCTAAAAATCCACTCATACTTGTAAGGGAATTCCCTTGTACGTAACCAGTTGTTTTTCTCTTAATACTTTCAAAATTATTTGTCTTTGACTTTTGACAGTTTGATTTTAATGTTTATTGGTGCTGGGATTTTAGGAGTCCATTTTACCTGTTACTTTTTGGCACCTTAGATCTAAACGCACATTTTCTTCTCCAGGTTTGAAAAGTTTCCAGTTATTATTTCTTTGAAAAGTTTTCTGGTCTTTTCTTTCTCTTTTCTCCTTCTTTAACACCCATAATGCATATACTGGTCCCTTGGGATGGTGTCCCATAAATCCCTTAAGTTATTTTTAAACTTGTTTTCATTCTTTTTTTCTTTTTGTTTCTCTGATTGAGTCATTTCTAATGACCTCTTAGCATTTGCAAATCCTCTTTTTTTTCTGCCTGATCTAGTCTGGTGTTGAACTCGTCTAATAAATTTTTCAATTCAATTTTTGCCCTCTTTAGCTTCCTAATTTTTGTTGGCACTTAAAAATATTTTGTATCTCTTTGTTGAAATTGTCATCTTGTTCATCCATTGTTATATTGACCTTGGTAAGCATCTATGACAGCTCTTTTGTATTCTCTCTTAGGTAAATTACGTAACTCTGCTTCCATAGGGTCAGTTTCTGGAGATTTATTTTGTTCCTTTATTTGGGACATCTTTGCCTGATTCTTCATTTTTCTTGACTTTTTGTGTTTGTGTCTGTGTATTAGATTATTTCTCCTGGTCTTCACTGACTTATTTTATATAGGAGATGACTCCTGCCAATCAGCCTAGGTAGAAATTCTATCAACCCCTTCCCTCCCTAAGGAAAAGCAGACAGCTGTGTTTCTGTCTGCTTGCTCTGTGGGGTGAGCCAGGAAAGGGTGCTATAATGTCTGCCAACCTAAGCCACCACCTCCATTCTCCCTCAGGCTGCTGACCCATCCAAACTCCAAGACTGGAAGGACTGAGATCAGAGTCTGAGCCCATTCAGGAATGCTTGGGAATTGGATGCACAAACCAACCCCTTTTCTCCCTTGGGTCTCTTCCTGTGTCAGGGCCAGGCACTCTATTGAGAAGGTGTCCTGAATCCCCTTTACAACTTTAGTGAGTCTTGTTTTGCAGTTGTCTGGATTGTGAGAGATGTTCACTTAAGTCTAGATTTCTCACAAAGCTGAATTGGTGAGTTTGTCAGGAGAAGGATGGTTCAGTGCTTCCTACTCCTCTATCTTGCCAATATCACTCCTTTGGTTGCTTATGTTAGGAAAAGACTAAGCAAAGTATCAACCATTGTCAATTCTAACGATGGGAATTAAAGGATTTTTTAAAATATTATCTTTAATTTTCTGTGATTTTTAATTTTAAAAAATAAAATAAGACTTCAAAATATTATTTAATAGTGTGAGATTACAATTCAACTATATTTATATGCCTACACATTCACAAACATAAACATAGGAGATTGGAAACATGCATATCAAACCTTAACAGCAATTTTTCCACATCCCTAGGATGTAAGATACAGCCACAGCAATGAATAGCCTCCCAAAAGGTAACATAAATACTTAAAATGGTATGAGTACTTTATTTTCTTGATAAATTATGTGATGATCTCAAGAAGAAGAGCCAGAAATGAAACTTTCTCTAGCTAGACGACTGGCTAGTCCTTTGGTGAGTTCTTAGTAAATACCACCTCTGCTTTTCAGATTGTAATTAGTAATATAAGTGGTCATATTAGCTGCTCAGTAACCCTGTCTACAATCAACCCATGATTTAGATCTGGTTTCTTTCTATTCTCTTTTCCTCTAAAGTTCTGAGTTTAGCTCTTAACCATTTGATCCCAATCTTAATGTTTAGAGAGGGACATTCATCAGTGAATTAGCCATGCTCGTGGTTATACTGATACCAGTACATAACAGGAGATCAAACAGGTAATGTCCCCTGATAGCCCAACAGATTACTGTGTATGTAGATGCACATATACAGGATACATAGAAAAAAATGAACATGTAACTCAATATTGGTATTTGGCCCTGTTTTATAAAAGCAGATTTTACCTGGTGTCTAAGTTATGTATGCATGCATGCCTCTTCAGTTTGAATTTCCGGGCTTTTAACAATGAATTTATAGCGCTGGCTTCTGCATACAAATGTCCAGCCCACTTAGCTTTTACTGTGATGTCTCCTGTGTCTGTTTATAAGTGCAATTAGAGAATCTCATTTTCCAAATTGAGATTGCTGAGTTGAAAGTACAGTCCTCAACCAATGCTTTGAGTTTGCAAATCATATTCCAAGAAAACAAACTCATTGTAGCAAATGCCTAAAAGAAAACAATAGCAGTAAATTCTGCTAGAGATGGAATAGGATGTTCTATATCCACCACTAAGCAAAAAACTGAAAAATAAAAAAATAACTCTTGGTTAATTCTTAAGTCCTAATGCTAACTGGTCTGCATTTGTGGAGCTTTGTAACAAAAAGCTTTTGTCCACAGCTTGTATTCATTTTAAGGTGCGACAGTTCCAAAGCCTTGGTAATATATAAGCCATCCTTGTTGAATGTAACATATTAAACAGTTCACTAGGCTTACAATGGTTCAGAATGTTAAAAATAAAATTGTACCGGTAGCTCTTCCCGTCTTTGTGCCAAAGCGGTACAAATGATTTTTGAATAAAGAAAACAACAGTGTTCATCTGAGCTTGCTAACAACACCCAATGACACATGCTGCTGTATAATATTCTGACTCTAGCTTGAATACCCATTAGGGAACATTATCATATGCAATATTACATATTCAAGAACTGACAACAATTGATGCATGGCTGGAAAATAATATGATAGCAAAGTCACACTTGGGTTTTACCCTCTGGAGATCAGTCTGCAGGCTTAATTTGTGCTTCTCCCTGAATCAACAAGTCTACCGCCCCTGCCACTACCCCATTATATTGGAAAGAAAAAAAAATTAAAAATAAAATTAGCCACTTATTTCTAAAAGGATAGAAACAAAGTAAAAATGCACCCTGACTTTATCTCTGCCATTTTTCTATGGCAGACAGTAATGATTAACTAGGGGGAGGCCTATATTAATCAAACAAATACGGTAACATATCATGGCATTATGGGTCCTATCAGAGTCTCCAGGTTGTCTGTCTACCTCGATCACTTCTTCCAATCAAGAACTCCCGAGCACTTTCTATAAGGTGACAAGAAGTTTGGTTTCTCCTGAGAAGAGTGTTTTCCTCACCAATTGCAAATTCACACACCTCAGTGACTTGGGTGGCCTTTGTCAAGGAGGCAGGCCTGTCAAACAAAGAAGGCAGGGAAGTTAGAATGAATATTTGTGTGTGTGATGAGGGAGGCTGGGGATAATGAGAGTAGTTGCACATCAGGTATGATTTTCAGCCATAGTGGTGATAACAGATTATGGGCAAGTGGTAGTGTAACTGGGAGTGTGCAGAAATGCCAAGGAAAGTCCTTGATTAAATGCCCTTTGGAAATCAGAGGTCTCTCCTGCTCATGATTTCAGGGAGAAAGCATCTTCCTGTCCCCCAAAGCTCCCAGTACCCGAAGAATTCATTTGCACTCATCCCATTAAGAGCTTTTGCTCAGTACAGTGGCACATGGGGACAAGTTGTTCTGAGAAAGACGATAGAGCTCTGATAGACTGAGACGTGCTGAAGACAGAGTTGAATCTCAGCAGTCTAATGGGCCCAGTGAGGCAGTAAATTTTGCAGCAACTTGACACATTAATATAGAAGTACAGTCTGTTATATCAAAGGGAGATTGTCTTAGTCCTTAAGGGGAAACCAGCAATCCAAAAATGAAAAGTGTTCACTGGTGACTTGTGAAAAATGTAGTTAACACTGAGAGCTGAAGTACAGAGCTTTACACCTTCTCTGGTTTGAGTTCCCATCAAGGGCAGGCTCTGTTCCCTCCTGGAGACCACACGCCTCACAGCATCCACATCTCCTGACCCTGATTCTTAGCAACCTTGGCATCTTTGCAGCCAGAAAGAAGGGGAGCCAGCAGACAAGTTTTTATTTGGTTCCATGGGACAATGCAGCCTCTATTTTTCTAACGCTGTGTTTTCCCTTATGTCTTTGTGCCACCATAGCAGCTTGGAGCACATTTCTGTATGATTCCACAGGGGGGAAAAAACCAACAACTTAATTATCCAATCATAGGGAGACATTTTGGTAAATTACAGAATGTCCACTGGAGAAATATGACAAATCTGTTTAAATCATCATTATAAAAATTAAATGGAAAGAAACATGAGAAGTATTTATGATTTAATGCTCAATGAAAATGTACACTACAACACTGTCAGAATAGACATAAAACCATGAATTCATAGCAGTCAAGACTGGAAAGTAATATGTGCAAATGCAACTAGTTATGTTAGAAGAAAGAGATTATGTAGGTTTTTCTCTCATTTTGCAAATTCATTTAACAATGTTGTAACATTATATTCTTAAGGCATATACTTTTAATAAGCTATATGAAATAGGAGCTAACTTAATTTATTAACACCTTTTGCCTTCTTGCTTAGTAATTATGTAATACTAATACTTTCAGCACACACATTTAATTTTCTCCCAAAGCTATAGCCAGAGTATAACTGGAGACAGAAGGTGCTTTATTTCTTACACCTATGGTTCTGTCCTTTCTACTTTTCTTTACTCCCTTCTCAGTGGCTTAGGGATCAAACGTGGTCTTTATGTAATAGAAAATTCATTTAACAAAATCAGTGTGCACTGGTATGACAGACAAGTTAGTTCCACAGGAGACTTTTCCATCATTCTTTTTGATTTTGTTTTCTTTTTGCTTCAAATAATGCTGTAAAAGAGATTTAACATGAGGGTAAGATTTGATTAAATAATCCTAGCACCTTGGGGTCTGCTGGGGGATTTGAGTCCAGTCCAGACCATGTCTATTGGAAGAGGGTCTAGATGACTACACATCTGGAGTAACAGCATCTTTAGTCTTTAAAAGGAAAAGGTCTTTAATGTGATAGAATTAAAGTAGCTAGAGGCAAGGAAGTGTGCCTTGTCCCAGTTCAGGTAAATGCTGTTCCCCACACCAAGACTTACATGATGCTTCCTATAGAGCATCATGAAGGTGAAGCAACGCTCTCCCACTTACATGGGCTACAGTTATTTAGTGATTTAATGTTGTGTTTCCAACTATCTTTTAACTTCAAAAATAGCCAAACTTCAATACAATTGAACAAATCAACCACATCCTCTCCCCTGTGTGTGCATATGCTTTTAGTCCAACCGAATCCAAAAGACCTAGTTAGGTTCTAGAGGTACCAGGCTAACTGCTCTCCTATGCTTTGGTTTACTTGTGATTATGTATGAAGTTACATCCAACTGGATGGGAGTCTCCCAGAGAAGGAAGAACTGTATCTCACCTACTTTGTTCACATACTGGTAAAAAAATTAGTTTTGGAAAGTAAATTATTTTGCTGGCCTCTGATGGCTAAGCAATGGGGATGGGGCAGAAAACTAAAGCAGAGAAGAGAGCTCAGCCCCAAATCCTGTTCCACCTCCCTACATCTTACATCTGGACATGGACTTTACAAAGTCCACATATTTCTTATGAATAACCCTAATAGACACACTTTTATATAAAGAAAACTTTTTCCTTTTGGAGTAAAGATTAGAGTCATTGTCTACTGGGAGAAATTGGGCTGCTTCTGCTTGACTGCCATGAGGTCTGGGGTTACTCCTGGCACTGGTGAATGCTTAGAAGCCCCAGTGTATTATTATCTCATGGGGAGGAAATTCCCACGCAAACTGGGTATTCTTACGAAGACAGAGACCTTTCCATGATGAGAACTGACTTGTCCCAATCCCAGAAACATGGATAGAGTTGTAAACAGTCAACTCGAGAAATGCAGCCCCCAGTGAAACAAACTGGGCTCAAATCACTAATAAATCTCCTATATCTCAGGCCCAGAGAGAGCTATCTTAGCATGAGGAATAACAGAGAGAAATGGTGGGACAACTATTCACACATACATGTGTGTGTGTGTGTGAGAGACACAGAGAGAGGGAGAGACAGAAAGAGCGTGCACAATTGCATGCAAAAGACAAAGGATCCCGTGCCCATGTACAACCGGGAAAAAGAACAATTTTATGATCATTTTTACTGTAGAACAACCTTAAAAAGTGTATTCAATAAAATGGAAGCTTATACCAAAAAAGGACATTGAAAGGAAAACCATAAACCTAAGTAAACAAGTTGAAGGCCAAGAATAGACTTGGAGAAAATATGTAAGAATTATCAAGGAATAGAATGCACACTGCTAAAAAATCAAAATGCTAATATAGCAAAAAAAGGTTTAATAATACCAGTGATGCAAACAACAGCAACAATAATAAAAAGAACTAGATTAAAGTATGCAGAGTATGTAGTTTGGAAGCCACTCATACCTACAGAAGGCAGTCAGTGATAATCTATACTAAGGCTAATGGGACTCCTGGAATATTCAACTAAACATATGAAATAAAAGATGTTTTCAAAGATAAGATACAATAAAATTTTCACCACAATGAAGAAAGAATTGAGTCTTAAAGTTGGAAAGTTACAAAGTGTTCCAGGAAATGTTGATATAGACTAGTCAGTATGGAGATGATGCTTTTCATTTAAGCCACTTAATTTCAAAGATAAAGAGGTAGTTTTCAGTCATGCAGGCAGCAAAACAAATCACTGGCAAGAGGAAAACAATTGGAGTGCCTTCAGAGTTGTTTCTTGTTTCACTTTTTTGTTTTTGATTTTTTAAAGACAGGGTCTCACTGTCACCCAGGCTGGCGTACAATGGTATGATCATAGCTCACTGTAGCCTCAAACTCCCAGGCTCAATGGATTTTCCTACTTCAGCCTCCATTGTAGCTGAGACTACAGGTGAACCCCACTGTGATACAAAATCAGTAAGAAAATGTCTCTACATTTTTGGGCTTTTTGTTTTGTTTTGAGATTGAGTCTCCCTCTGTCACTCACGCTGGAGTGCAGTGACAGGATCACATCTCACTGCAGTCTTGACCTCCTGGTCTCGAGCCATCGTCCCACCTCTCCCACCTCAGCCTCCCAAGTGTCTGGAACTGCAGGCATGTGACACCACACCTGGCTAACTTTTTACAATTTTAAAAGAAAGTTTGTTTTATCCAAGATTATTATACTTACGCTATTTGTTTGTTTGTTTGCTTGACATGAGACCTTGCTCTGTTGCCCACACTGGAGTGCAGTGGTGTGATCATGGCTTATTGCAGCCTTGAACTTATGGGTTCAAGTGATCCTCTTGTCTCAGCCTCCTGAGAAACTGGGACTATAGGCACATGCCACTATGCCAGGTTAATTTTTTATTTTTTATAGAGTTGGGGGTCTTGCTTTGTTGCTTATGCTGGTCTTAAACTCCTGGTTCTGGCAATCCTCTCATCTGGGCCTCTCAAAGTGCTGGGATTACAGTTATGAGTCACTGAGCCCAGTCACAGACTGTTTTTTTTTTTTAATCATTCACCAATACAGTATCATGTAAGCATTTTCAAACAAGAAAGAACTTAGGAAATGTAACATCTATGAATAAAACTCTACGTAATTAAATTTAGTGTATTAATTTAAAAATCAAAATAAGTAACTTGACAATATAGAAGACATGATTAAAAAAATGGATGGTTAAGGTAGGGCCATTTAAAAAATTATGGGAAATTGTAGCTAAAGAACAAAATGAGCAGTTTATATACATAAATATATACACATAATGTAATTAACAAATATCAAGTAGAAGTAGGAGCAAAGATGAGATAAAATGCAAATATAATGGTGCACTCATCTTCACTGGAGGAAATCAATTGATGCTATTTAAATTTAAAGCATTTTTTATTACGAAGGAGACCTAGATAGAGGGAAGCCAATCTATTAATGATTTTCACAATCCTATCCTCTTAACAGTAGAGGGATATTTTAAGACCTAATATGTTTATTTGAAGATCAATTATACCTTCATTTGCACTTAAATTTCTTTTTATCTTTTGATAAATTCAAATGATAAATGCATTAATACTTTTATTAAAAATAAAATATAATTTTAATTTCATAAAGCATAATAATCCATTAATCTACTAGGTAGTTAACTGAATTATGTTTATGTGTATGTGCTGCTCTCTGTAGACAGAGAGGACTACATGAAATGTGGTTATAGAACAGGGCTCCCTGATAAGAGTGAAGATGACTGGATCTCAAAATAGTAATTAATAGATGATAGGATCCCCAAATAATACAGGCCATGTAACAGTCATAAAAGAAAAACTTTAGACAAATCAAATTTAACAGAATTTAACTGAACAAAGAATGATTTGCAAATTGGCCCCCAGAGCCAAAATAAGTTCAGAGTGTCTCTGTTGCTGACACATGGTTAGATAACATTTATGGGCAGAAAACAGAAAGTGGCATACAGAAAACTAAAGTGAAGTATGGAAACAGCTGGACCGGTTACACCTAGGTATTTGCCTTATTTCAACAAGTGGCTGCCTATGACTGGCCCTGCCTTTGTAGGCTGTGACTGGCTGAGACTCAGCGACTTGTTACAAGAGTAGACTACAGTTTGTGTATACATCCAGTTGACTTCTGGTTTACTGTGCATGGAGAAATCTTTAGGTTAAAATTGAATTACGTAAGCAGGCAGCTTTGGATTGAATTTAATTTAACAATTCTCCACTTTTGGTCAACCTCTCAATTTTGAGAGGTTGGCCAATACTTTAGGCATTGATGCCACTTTGTCTCATTCATAAATGGACTATTTGGTCTCCAATTCTACTGGGAAGTAGCAGCACAGAGGGTTTTGTAAGATGGGAGCAAGGAAACAGAACAACAGAGAAAAACTGATTGGTTAACATTGGGTTATTTAAGGTTATTTTTTGGAAAAGTTAGAGAAGAAGGACTTCCTTATGCTGGAATTTTATGTTTTCACAAGAAAAAAAAAAAAAAAACTAGCCTCTTTTGGGATTTATCTGCTTCCTTAATGTTTCAGTTTATTTGATATTTAGCATGAATGACTCCATTTTGGCTTGGTCTGGCCTGTCAGGGCCTCGTACACAAGCTCAAGATAATTGGGCAAAACAATAGCCCCGATAATTTTGTTTAACACAGTGATAAATCATTAAAATCAAGATGGGGCAACTGTCATAAAGAGTAGCAACATTTAAGTGTCACTAAGGAGGGGTCAAATTTTTCAAGACCTATGGAGATATGGACTAAAACATGATGTTCTTAGAGCCAAGAGAGATGGGTTTTGCTTAATTTGTAGAATCTAAAGAATCAGGGACAGGTTATCAGGAGTCTAAGGATAGTTACTGCAATCAAAACTTCCTATCTTTTGTCCGGTTTCTGGATCTTAAGTAGTTTTAAGACTCAGAATCCATTGCAGGAAAGACAGCTGGCAAAGATATTCAGTAGAAATTCCTTCCTTCCTTCCTTCCTAAAAGGACTGAAAGCTGTTTTCTTAAACATCCACACATTTGGAAAGAGCTAAGCTGTTGGATGTAAAATGCGAATTGACATTGACATCCAGGATCCAAGGCATCATCATACCTGCCTTCTAGAAGGCAGGCGTCGGGGAGAAAATTGGCTTGCGTAGGGCAGGGGCACTGAGTCCATAGACCCACATGAGAATCATTTCCATTCCCAAACATACAGCAGAATGAACACTGCCCGCACATAGTTTCCTTTACCTATTTCCACCATAGTGGAAATCTTTGTACATATCTCTACCCCATCCCTAACCAAACCAGCAAGTAAAAAGAAATGAAACTGCATCTCTGAGATTCTCAATTCCTGAGACTTAAAGAAATGTGATATTTCCCTGTTATATCCCCATTTACTTCTGAAATTTTTCTTTCTCCTACACAAGTCAGTTAGGTCACGAGTGATTACAGTGGACTGTCACAAACGTAACTAAGTAGTAACTCTCATTCCAGCTGCTGCGGCAGATGTGGTATCCCTGCTAGAGCAGATTAAAACCGACTGTGAGGCTTGTTATGTGGCCAGTGATAAAGTGAAAGCATCCTTTTCCTTTCCTATCAGATGGGAAAATCAGAAGCATTTTGTATACTCCTGGGATGGACAATAATGTACATTTATGGTTTGTCCCAGGGCTATGACAACTCTCCAGCTTTCTGACATATTCCAAAGGGACACAGACTGCTTGGACACTTGGTAGAATATCACGTTAATCTACTATATCAATGATACTATGCTCAATGGAACAGATGAGCAAGGACTGACAGGTACATAGGAGGCTCTAGTAAGATGTATTTACTCCACAGAGAAGGAATGAACCCTACAAAGACTCAGAGGTATAAAATATCAGTGAAATTTTTAGGGATTCAATAGTCTAAAGCATCTTAAGAGAAAAATGAAGAACAAATTATTACATTTCATGCTTCCCAACACTAATAAAGAAGCATAAGGCTTGGGAGCCCTCTGCAGGCTCTGGAGGCAGAATATTATGCATCTGGGCATACTAATATGATTTGTTTTCTGGGTGACAAGGATGCTGGCAGCCTTTGTTGACTGAGGTCCAGAATAGAAAGCTGCTCTGCAGCCAGTCCAGGCTATAGTGCAAGCATTCCTGAGGCATAGGCCAAATGACCAACAGACTTGATGATGCTAGAGCTAACCAGCATGGGGGAAAGACACAGAGTGAAGCTTACAGCAAACACTAATAGAAGAATCTCCACAAAGACAATGAAGGGTTAGGAAAAGGACATAACATATCCAACAGAGAACTATACATCATTCACAAAGCAACTTCAATAATACTACGTGGCTTAGTAAGAGACAAACTATCTGTTTACAAGACATCAAATGACTGTGCAGTCAGCCGTCCATCATGGTCTTGATTCTTCAGACACATCAAGTCATAAGGTTGGGCAGCCCAACAGCAAACCATCATAAGATTAGGCAAAGCCATGGTCAGAGGACACAAGGAGGCTGCACAGTCAGGTAGCACATTTACAAGCTGTCCATCATGACTGCAATTGTGCCTCTCCCTCAGCCCACATCAGTGATGCCAAGGATGTCACCAGGTATTGGGGAAGGACAAAGGACTTGCTCTATTCATAAGTGAGCCTCAGTATTTTCTTTACTGACAGGGCATCCTGCACAATATTGCCTTGAGCTAGAGCACCCACTTTACCACTAAGGGGGTACAGCCATGAACATAGGGTCAAGAGAATTCCATGATTCTACCAGATCCTGAGCTTTTCTAAAGCTCCTCACCTGATGGAATTGTGAATGTCTTTTTAAAATTGCAGCTGAGGTGTCAACTTGGTGGCAATACCCTGAAAGGATTTCATTTTATGGGGTTGGTTTCTCAAGAGCTAAAGTGCATCAGTACAGAAACCAAAGGGTGGAAGTCGGAGTGACCCTGATTGCTCCCCACTCCAGTGATTCACTTGGGAGATCTGCTCTTCCTGTTCTTGCAACTTCAGGATACAGGTGTAGAGGTTATGGTTCCCAGAGGTGCAGGGCCTTCCCTTGGGGATACGGAATGAGTCCCATCATACTTTACATTATAGTTGCCTCCACGTCACTTCACGCTCCTCACGCCATGAGATCAGAAAATCAGAAAAGAAGTCACCACATTGACAGTGACAATCGATTCTTATCACCAGGATCAGAATGCTGGTGGTAGGGCTGCTTTCGCACATGGGGCATCAGGTAAGACTATGTTTGGGATCCGGTTGTCCTCTGTGGCAGCTTTTGATGTTCCATGTCCAGTTTTAAAGGTAAATGGACAAATACAGCAGCCACAGCCTGAGCAGGTCATAGAAACTAGGCTTCAGACCCCACAGAAATGAGATCCTTGGTCAATCCACAAGGCCAAGTGTCTAGTCCAGCAGAGACCCTGGCTGAAATGGGGAGAGTCTACAACAGGTGTTAGCGGAAGAAAAGTGAAAATGATCTAGCACATCCTTATATTGCTACAGCAGTGGATGCCATAGTCCATCCCTCTAATCCAGGACATCTCAAAACTTTGAATAGCTGTTCCTAGATGACTGAAATTACTCAAAAAGGCAAACAGATGTAAGCAGCACCAGTGGTGGCCTTGTTACTCTGCTCCAGCTCCTTCTTTAGGGGTGATGCACTGTCCTTTGGCTACCAGGAAAACCCACTGATAGTAACTCAGAGCTGAGTTTCTCTATGGGAATGGCTTTTGCATGGAGGACGTCCATGTGTAAGACAGGGCCCACTCAGGAGAGAATCCATGGCCAATGTCTAACTGATTGAGGAAAATGAAAGTCTCACTAGGGATTGGCCACAGCTTCACCTGTAGCCAGGCTGTGGGTCTGCTTGTCTTTCTTCCCAGTTCTGCCTCTTCACTTCTTATAGATATCTCTCTCAGAAGTACTTCACAATAGACTCTCTGCAAGCAACTGTCTCAGATTCTGTTTTCAAGCAGTACAATCTAACATCACCTGCTCAAACTCCCGTATACCTACAATGCAACACTGAGAAATAAAGCTTCATTATATTGAGTCTGGGATTGTTCATTAGCATGATATAGCCTATCACGGTTTATATTTGTTATACAATAAATAATGTCTGTGGACCCTTGAAAGTGAATATAACCTTCATCAGTTATGAAAATTTGGTAAAAAGATAGTCTGAAGAATACACAATCCATCTACTATTCTGAGTATCACAGATTTTAGAACTAACCAGACCAAAATAAAGCATAGAAACAATTGTTTTATACCACAACTCCTAACCTCCTCTACACTGTTTAATCCCTCACCCAACATTTTAATAAGGAACACTTCGGTTTTGCCTGCAGTTTCCACTGTGGATGCTATTTAAAAAAAAAATAGCCCATTGAACATCTCTATTGTTATTTTTGCATTCAACAAATATTTACTTACTGTTTATTTTGTGCCAAATACTGAGAACTAGAATTAACCAGCTCAAATTAACTGAATCATGGTCCCTATCCTCATGGAGAATCAAACAAACAAGTAAGTGAGTAAGTGAATAGAAACTTTCAGATTCTGCAAATTGTTACAATGAAAAGTAACATGTTGCTATTGAGACACAACACGATAATCTATTTTGGACTAGGTCATCAGAGAAGACTCTCTGAGGAAGTAACACTTAAGCCAGGTTTGAAGGACCAGTGGAAGCACCAGGCAAAGGCCGAGTGCCCTAGGCCACTAGGATACAGTGGAGAGGGACTTCTCATTTGTAAGCTTAACCCAGGAGGAGAGAACAGGAGAATAGACAGAGTGACTGGAGCATAGTTAAGCAGAAGAAAAGTGGAGGAAGATGAAATTGAGATGAAGTCTCTTTCTCGGGGGAGAAATTTTTCTTAGGTATTTTTGCCGGGAAGTTGTTAATTTTTTTCCCTTTAGGGTCAGAGAGTAAATATTACAGTCTGAGTATCATATGCTGTTTCTGTAGCTTATTATTCTTCATGTTTTTAAACAACACTTGAAAATGTAAAATTCTCCTTGGCTCACCCGGAATGGGCTGGATTTGGCCAGCTGGGCTTGGTTTGCTGACCCCTGACCTAAGTGAGATTGATGTGTTTCTATTTATGGGCAATGCAAATATTTTAAAGACCTTCTTTCACTCTTTGCCTCATGAATCAGGAACCTCACAGCTGAGCTCCTATCTTGTTAGTTCTGCAGGGCTTTATGACAGTTATTTTAATATATAAACTGCATATTCTTACTATTCAAATTTTATTTATTGATATATATATATATATATATATATATAATAAAGAGATCTGGATTTAAAATTTATTTTGAATCTTTCTGTAACCTAATTCAAGTATTTTTTAAATAAAATGAACATGGATAAATGAATGAATGGAAGGATGAACAAATCTAAGGCTAAAACAAAGGTGCTTCCCCCAAGACCACGTCTACACAGTACAGTGTATTTGAAATAAAGAAAATGGATGTCTGAAGCAGATTGTTTAACCATCTATGGCTTTCATATTGGTAATATCAATAGCAAGAACCACAGAAATTATCATTTTTCAGCATCTGTGGTTTACAAGGCCATGTTATAAATGCTTCACATGAACTGTTTCACTTAAAATTCTCAACATCTCCACGAGGTAGGTAAAATTCACGTTTTACAGATAAAGTAAAACAGCTTAGATAGCTTACTTAGCAGTTTAGTAGAACCCAGGTTTTCATGACTCCAAAGTCTCTGCTCTTAACCACGATTCTATGTGAATGAAACAAACTGCACATATGCATGACACCAGCATAAACAATAGAGCAGTTAAGTGATGACCAGGGTCCCAGTGTGGGTCACTGCCCAACACATCACCGTCCCTTTGTGAGCTCTCCTGCTGGGTGCCCTTTCCTCCCGGAGATTCTGGTTTCCTTACAAATTTATCTGACAGCTTGCCAAACACTAAACACACTTTTTATAAAATGTGTATTTTTTAAGTTTATAAGGCTAAGGTAATTATCTCAGCACTATCCATAATTCTCTGGAAGAACCAATATCTTCCAGAAACCTTTGAAAAACAACCTCTTTAAAACCAATTTCCCCTAGATCCTAGATTGCCTGCATTTCTCCTCCCTTCCCTCTTCTCTCCTGTTCAGATTTGCACAAAGCAAGATTGTTTTTCAATAGGAATCTCTCTCCTTCTGTTAGTTATCCCCAGCCTGAGGCTATATAATCTCCTGCATGCGATGCGACAATCATTGCCCTCCTTTGGAGTTGCTGTGGAAATGATTATGGCGCCACAGACAGAGACGGGTGTGAGGAGAGCACTTTGGAGAAATGCAGATCCTTGAACCAGGCAGGTGCTCTTAATCCCAAAGACTGGGAGTCTAGACACGAAGCCATTTTCTCTCTCTCTCTCAAGAAATGTATTTCATATACCAAGTGGTTCTTAAATTAAACACTAAGAAATCTGCTTCATTACTTGTAGAGTAAAAGAGGAGCTGCACTTTGTACCTTTTATGTTTGACCTTTCCATCAATTTCCTTTAGCACTATTAAGTATCTGATTCCCCAAGTTCTAAGAGGTTGGATATATGGCACCATGAGCTGATGATCTAATCACAGGATTAAGAAGTTTGTCACTCTGAATTTTAATCCCCCACTGTGCTAAGAAATTTTCATATTGCCTTGACCAAGCGAGTTCATCTTTCTTTGTCTCAGTCTCCTCATCTTTAAAATGGGAACAGTAAGGATTGTGTCTCCATAGGCACATATGAGGATTAATTACTTAAATAAGATGTTACGTAAGTGCTGAGTACAGTATTATTTTGTGGTTTATCAGGGGAATAAAAAGTAACATTGTTCCTGCATCTCTGAGAAATGTCAGCACATACACATCTCACTAGAGACATTTATGTGTTCGTGTGTGTATAAAGATAGGAAGAAGACGGATGGGTAAACAGATTGATACTATATAGTGGGGATAAAACTGTGCTCAGCTTTGCAGCATAGCAATCAAACGTGATATACTCAGGTGAAGAACAGGCAGCCAGAGGAGATGAACACTGGGGAAAAAAAGCACAGATTCTGTTTCTAGGCAAGTGTCCTTAATATTAAAAAATGAGACCATAGAAATACAGAAAATGTGTGTGATATAAACAGAGTTGTTTCCAAATAGAAAGCTATATGAGGAGCAATATCAACTCGTCAGGTCAAAGTGAGACAGAAGCCTCTCTCCAGGCTTTGTCTAAGCGAGGAACACTTTCCAAAGGTGGAGGGGCTACAGGCTGCTTCTCATAGTGTGCATTTTCTGTGGGCATCTGGGCACATGCATGTGCATGTGGAGGCATTGTGATAGGTGGACCAGTTCATTGCTGTAACTTGGGGCCCAAGGGAGGGGTGTACTGGGGGAGACATCTGTGGAGAAAAATTAAAAACCCAGCCCAGGATAAGCCAGGGTACCTGGCTGGTATCTGGAAACAAGATGGAGAATTGTGGGGATCCAGGTTACCATAATATGCAAGAGACAGCGAAGGGCTGGGGGCCTCAATTGTTGGAATACTGGTGACTTGTATTCCAGTATTGCATTCCTTGCCAAGACCTGGAGCTATCTGAGGTATATAAACTAGAGGTTTACCCTGTTGAATGGGTGACTGGGTCCTCCAGTGAGAGAGTATGCCCATAGCAAGAGACCTGCAGTGCAGGACCTCCCTGACATGCTTGGCTTAAGTTTTCTGAACACAGCAAGGATTCATTCTTCGTTACATACAAACCTGTATTCATTGTGTGTCTTCCCAAAAAAAGAGTGGTCCAGAATGTACAAAGATAAAAGGAAGACCAACGAAAATCACAAATGATTGACGACTAACTGCCTGGTCTAAGACCTAGTAATTCTGTGTGTGCCTGGAATGTAGTAAGCACACAAAATAATTGCTCGTTTATTCATCTAATAATTACTGATTGTTCATTCTGTCGTAGGTGTCAGGCATACAGCAATAAATAGAACATACTGCCTTTACCTTCAAGGAGAGAGCATGTTCACGGAGTTCTGGAGAATTTGAAATGGAAAAAAAGCACCAGAAGACATAAATAGAAATGTCAGTAATTTTAGACAGTGATGGGAGTAATAAAGAAAATAAAAGATTACAAAGGCATACCAGGTGTCTGAAGTCTGGGCAAGAAAGTCAGGGCAGGCGTATAGGAAAGGTGGCATTGTGCAGAAGCCTGTGTGAAGGTTTGGGAGGAGAACATTCTAGAGAGTGAAGAGCAAGTTTCAGAGCTCCGCATAGAGAAATGGCTTGGTGAATTCAAGGACCAGGAAGGATATCAGTGTGTCTGGGAGAGGCAACTGTGGAGGAGAGCAGTGGATGGTGAAGTGGTGGAAGTAGGCAGGGGCATCTCACTCAGTTTCCTGTAGACTATGGCAAGGGGCTTGCATTTTATTTCAAACACAATTAGACCACATTTAAGGATTTAATTGTGAAATAATTAAATATGTAGCCTCATTCATATTTAAAGATGAGCTCTACTTGCAGTGTTGAAAATAAACTGAGATGGGAGCTGGGCAAAGAAAGTTATAGAGAAAAAGAGGCCAGCCAGCAGACTGAGTAGATAAGAGAGAGCATTGTGGCACTAGACATGGGAGAGAAATGGTGAGAATTGAGATGAAGTTTAGAGTTACAGCCAACAGAACCACCCATAGCTTAGGTAAGAGAATAAAGATGACTCCTAGGATTAGATGAACAAAGAATAAATTAATCAATTAATTAATGGTTAAAACAACTAATTAATTATTCCTGTAATTGTCCTGTAACCATGAAAAATCAATTACAGGAGAAAGAATTATTTAATAGATTAAAGGAAAAAATGATCATAATGATTAACATATTAAGAGGATTTGCTAGTGCTAAAGAGTGAACCAAGTGTGTAAGCATAGTGTCTCATTCAATTTTCTCATAGCACTAATGAAGAAAGTTGTGTGTCACTGCAAACTTAGAAATATTAACAAATTTTATTAATGCCTCACAAATAATAAAGAGAAAACCAAGGATATGTGCCCCAGCCTGTGTTCTTAGCTATGATTTTGTTCTGGTTCACCATCTATTAGTCTACAAAGCAGTGTCCAAAAGGGCTGTGAATAAATGCAAACTTACCTGAGATAAAGATTCTTTACCTTTGAGACAAACAGCCATATTAAAAGAAAATACAGGGGAGGATCCAAGATGGCGGATTAGACACAACTCTAGCGCACAACACCCAGCGAAAGAGACGCAGAAACCCAGAGATCTCCTAGCTCCAACTGAGGTACCAGGTGCATTTCAACGGGTCTGGTCCAAGGGTGAGCAAAGCCCACTCAGGGCAGACCGAGGCGGGGAGGGGTGCTGCTTCACCCAGAAAGTGCATCTGACCAGTGAGTCGGAGGCTCCACCTCTGGCAGTCCTGTCCAGATACAGTGCTTCCCCCAAAGCCTCAGCAATACACAGAACAGGGGACTTTGCCAGTCAAGTGCCGGGAATTACAAGTGCAGAGTTGAATAACAGTCTGCAGACTGAGCTATCACCCCCTCCCCCTGCCCGGAGAGAGAGGGAGCTGTAAGCGGGAGCAGCTGGGCGGCCCCTCCCCCATGACCAAAGAGAGAGACAGCTGAAAGGGGGAGACTGCCAGGTGCGGCTGGGGGGGTCCCTAACCTCCCCCACAAACCCCAGAGGGCCGAAGCTCTGACTCTAGTGGGTTGCGTAGCCAGTGCCACAGTCTGAGAGGAACTCTGAATAATCCAGCCCAGTGGAGGAAGGGCACAACCCACCACTAGAGGGGTGGGACTGGGCTACATGTTTTAACAAAAAACACAGGAGGCCTACTTAGCAACTTAGCGTTCTCCACAATCCAGCAGTGCCTACAGGTCAGCAGAAGAGGCTGGCCTAATCTCCCAGCATAAACAAAAAAGACACAGGAAGCTTCCCTAGTAACCTGAAGGAGTCCCTAGAAACCCAGTAGCGCCCCCACAGGCAGACAAGCGACCTCATCAAGCAGCTCTCTGTCACCACAGCCAGGTAAATCCACAAAGATGGGAAAAAAAACAGTGCAAAAAAGGTGAAACCACCAAAGACCAGAACACCTCTTCTCCTTCAAGGTATCACAACTCCTCAACAACACAGGATCACAACTTGACCAAGAAGGAGTGCCAAGAATTGATGGAAACAGGATTCAGAACGTGGATAATAACAAACTTCTCAGAGCTAAAGGAACATGTCCTAATTCAATGCAAAGAAACCAAAAACCTTGAAAAAAGGTTAGACGAAATGCTAACTAGAATAACCAGCTTAGAGAAGAACACAAACGACCTGATGGACTTGAAGAACACAATAAGAGAACTATGTGAAGCAAACACAAGTTTTAATAGCCAAATCGATCAAGCAGAAGAAAAGATATCAGAGATTGAAGATCAACACAATGAAGTAAAAAAAGAAGGCAATACAAGAGAAAAAAGGGTGAAAAGAAATGAACAAAGCCTCCAATAAATATAGGATTATGTGAAAAAACCTAATCTACGCTTGATCGGTGTACCTGAATATGACGGGGAAAATGAATCCAAGCTGGAAAACACACTCCAGGATATTATCCAGGAGAACTTCCCAAGCCTAGCAAGGCAGTCCAAATTTCAAATTCAAGAAATACAGAGAACTCCAGAAAGATACTCCTCAAGAAGAGCAACCCCAAGGCACATAATTGTCAGATTTACCAGGGTTGAAATGAAGGAAAAAATGCTAAGGGCAGCCAGAGAGAAAGGTCAGGTCACCCACAGAGGGGGGCCAATCAGACTCACAGCAGATGTCTCGGAAGAAACTCTACAAGCCAGAAGAGAGTGGGGCCAATATTCAACATCCTTAAAGAAAATAACTTTCAACCCGGAATCTCATATCCAGCCAAACTAAGCTTCATAAGTGAAAGAGAAATAAAATCCTTTACAGACAAGCAATTATTGAGATTTTGTCACCACCAGACCTGCCCTACAAGAGCTGCTGAAAGAAACACTAAGCATGGAAAGGAACAAGTACCAGTCACTGCAAAAGCAAACCAGTTGGCAAAGACCAAAAATGCAATGAAGAAAATGAGTCAACTAATGAGAAAGAAAACCAGCCAGTAACAAAATGGCAGGATCAAATTCACACATAACAATATTAAGATTGAATGTAAATGGCCTAAAGATCCCAATCAAAAGACACAGACCGGCAAAAAAATTTTTGCGATCTACCCATCTGACAAAGGGCTAATATCCAGAATCTACAAAGAACTAAAACAGATAGATATACAAGAAAAAAACAAACAACCCCATTCAAAAGTGGGCGAAGGATATGAACAGACACTTTTCTAAAGAGGACATATATGAGGCCAACAAACATATGAAAAAATGCTCATCATCACTGGTCACTAGAGAAATGCAAATCAAAATCATACTGAGATATCATCTCACGGCAGTTAGAATGGCGATCCTTAAAAAATCAGGAGACAACAGATGCTGGAGAGGATGTGGAGAAATAGGAACACTCTTACACAGTTGGTGGGAGTGTAAATTAGTTCAACCATTGTGGAAGACAGTGTGGCGATTTCTCAAGGATCTAGAAATAGAAATTCCGTGTGACCCAGCAATTCCACTACTGAGTATATACCCAAAGAAATATAAATCGTTCTACTATAAAGACACATGCACACGTATGTTCATTGCAGCCCTGTGTACAATAGCAAAGACCTGGAACCAACCCAAATGCCCATCAATGATACACTGGACAAAGAAAATGTGGTACATATACACCATGGAATACTACGCAGCCATAAAAAACGATGAGTTCGTGTCCTTTGTAGGGACTTGGATGAATTGGGAAACCATCATTCTCAGCAAACTGACCCAAGAACAGAAAGCCAAGCACCATATGTTCTCACTCATAGGTGGGTGCTGAACAACGAGAACACGTGGACTCAGGGAGAGGAGCATCACACACAGGGGACAGTTGTGGGGCGTAGGGGAGAGACAATGGGGGTGGGGAGGGATAACATGGGGAGAAATGCCAGATATAGTATGCACCTAAAGTAAAATAAATAAATTATTTTTTTAAAAAAAGAAAATACATAAGGTCATAAGTGCTGAAATAGATGAAGGTTAAATAATATTGAAATGACATTTTTCACATACAGGTTTGCCAACAATATTTTTAAATAATAACATCCAGTCCTGGAGCAGACATGGAGATATTGCTACTATCCTACACTGTCAATAAATTACTAAATTTCTTAAAATACATGCATGAGAAAAGATTGAGAAGAATATAGCAATAGCTATAACAATGTGATAATTGAGTAATAATATTTGTGTATTTAAAATATATTGAGATAATATGTTTTTATAATTTTAAAATTACCATTTACATTCAATCCTTTTGTAATTTTTATACCTATAAATTTCTAATTAAAAATAATTTTTGGTCAAATTATGAATACCATATTCATTTCAGAATGCAATACATACCACATTGGTAAGTATAGGGAGAAAAAAGCATAAGTTTCCAAAGGGATGGTCTGATTTAACTCAAGAGAGTCTGTTGGCCAACATTGAATATCCAATTATATAACCATGTCCAAAATAGGTATGAAAATCTAAGCTGGTCAAGTCTGGGGAAAATAATACATGGTCTGACTTTCATGAATGAATGAATCAATCCATCAGTGTAGTCCAATGCACTTATTTTATATGTAAAACCTAAGTCCACACTACTAGTTACTGGCAGAGTGAGAATTACATGTGATGTTTCTTATCACTCAGATTTCCCAACCCCGAGTTCAAGGCAGATATGCTCTATTTCAAGGTGTGTGTATAATACAAAATCAAATCAAAAATTTAAAATCGTCATTGAGATGTTGGGCTACATTTTGACCTGTATTGGAAAGTATTATTTTCAATGGATGTAATCAGAGTTCTGTCTCTCAGTGAATTTTGTTTCTCTGTGAACTGAGAGACTGTTCCTGCTGGTGACGATGGCTTCTATTTGAGGCTGTGCTGCAGTTTGTGCAAGAGCTGAGAAAAAAGTGCTACATTAGGACAGGGGAGGAGGTGGGGGAGAAAGGTAAAAGGCATATTGAGAACATGATCCAGGGAAAGGAGGATTTTAAAAAATAAATTAAAAAATACAGCATGTTGTGCAAGTAATAATATTTCTACAGAAATGATAGTGGAATGGAATGAGCCCAGCATCACATAATAAATGTGTCCTGTCCTGCTGCATGAAAATCTGTAGGCAAGTTATTAACAAGCAGATGGTCCTCTCTAACACTTGTCTGTACCACAACGCTTTTACTTTCTTTTTTTTTTTTCCCCTTTTGCTGAATTGCAAGTTTCCATTAATGAAAACTCTGAAGAGTCTGAAACCTATTTTAGCTCTGGGAACTGCCTGTAGACAATCAACTACGGTACTGCAAAGGTAAATGCATTTGGGGGAGATGGGGCATGGGCTGATTTCAAAGACTCCACAGAACTCTCTGAGCCCCAGAATCAGGACCTGTGCATCCAGAACAAAATAGCAGTTTTCATCCATGACCTATAAAGGTCGTGGAGGAAATCAACACCAGCATTTAAGCTGTTAAGACTCTGGGCATCAGTAGGACATGGCAGAGGCATCAGCCACAGAAGTTTTTAATTGGCTTGCTTTCTTGGGCGACGTCAAATCTGTGTTTATGTGGCTTCTCTTTGGGAATGGCAAGGGTTGAATCAGCTAAGAGCCACCAGCAGCATATGCCTAAATTTGATTTGGCTGTAAATCAAACTAGCTTTTCCTAACAGGTACTTACCCTCTATTTTATTTAGCTACAATTTCAATAAGTAAGTGATACATTGTTTTAGTTAAAAGAAGTAGCTTTGGAATCAGTTAGATCTGGATATTGTCCAGAGTCAACCACTTGGCTGCGTGACAGTGAGCAAGCAATCCAACCTCCCAAAGATTGGATTTTCACATACATGACATAATCATGTCATGTCCACAGTGACTTTTGTGCAGACTGAATAAGAAAATGAATGTAAAGTGTTTATCATAGTGCCTGACATGGAGTTATAAATCAATAAAATTTGGCAATTATTATTATTATTGTCATTACTATGCCTGGACAAAGTATCAGTTGCAAAAATGCCTAAGAGGCCAGATGGTTTTGAATAGACATATGTCTGCCCTGTCTATATTTTTCTTTGTGTCTCCCTCCTTTCTTTTTTTCTTTTTTTAGACAGAATTTTGCTCTTGTTGCCCAGGCTGGAGTGCAATGGCACAATCTCGGCTCACCGCAACCTCTGCCTCCTGGGTTTAAGCAATTCTTTTGCCTCAGCCTCCCCAGTAGCTGAGATTACGGGCATGCACCACCATGCCCAGCTAATTTTGTATTTTTAGTAGCGTTGGGGTTTCTCCATGTTGGGCAGGCTGATCTCGAACTCCTGACCTCAAGTGATCCACCCACCTCGGCCTCCCAAAGTGCTGGGATTACAGACATGAGCCACCATGCCTGGCCTCTTTTTTTTTTAAACAAAAATTACCAGTTGGAGTTCTGCCTTATAGCTTTGTTTTTGAACATTTATTCTATGAAGACAAAATAACTCAATTTTTTTGTTGGGGCTAGTAAGGAAAGAAACAGAGAGAGAAAGTGACAGACAGAGAAGTTTGCATATGCACCCACCCCTAGACCCCAAAGACTAGAGCAAAAACCTCTAAGGACCTAGTCTGTCTAGGGTTGTGTTGTGTTTGTTCGAAAAAATTTGTAGACAACAGATCTCAGAGGTGGGGAGGACAGTGTTTTGCTTCTATGCTTAGCAGAATTGTTTCCCAAATAGAACAAAGTTCCTAGTCTTGGGGAAAACTATCTTCTTTGCTCTTAATTCCTAAGCATCATGCCTGTCTTTCCCAAAGTATCCGAAAATTATCTTTGGTTGAAAAAGTGTAGCAAAATGGAGCCACAGGAATTGGCTTCCCATTAAAATACGTATGCCGTAAATGGACTAGATTGTTTAAGATGATTCTAGAGACTGTAATCCTTCCTTTCAGATAGCTACAGCTGCCATTTTTGCTTACCCAGATATCTACAGCATACCTTCTTGAAGCACTTGAAGTTTCAGTAGCTAAATCACCATCATCACCCCTATCCTGCTTCTCTCACATAGAATCTATGTAGACAGCAAATAGCATTTATCGAGGCACCATCCTTTTAACTAAATATAGAACACAAGACATGTCTACTCATAGAGTCTGATATTTAAAAATCAAAGAAAAAGAACATGCTACTTTGTTTGTGAACTCTAAGCTGTTATATTTCTACTCTTCTAAGAACTTTCTGCAGCTACCTCAGCTTAAAAACATCTTGATTTAGATTTTATTACTACTCCTTTTTGCAACATGCTATATGCAAAGATCTTAAATAATGAAGACATATTTTCTCATTGTTGAATATGATGAATAAAGCTGAAATGAAAGAGGATAACACAAATGCATTTAGAAGAGACTATTTAATCTGTCTCTAAAAGCTTTTAACATATGGCTGGCATACATCTGCTTGCCCTGTGATGATTCTGGAGATCTTACTGGCCTCTTATTATTGACTCTTTCCTGCTAACAAGCTTTAGAATAGCCCCAAACTTTATCAGATACAATACAAATAAAAGGGAAGATCATATTTCAGTTAGGACTTTGAGATCTTCAAAGGTTTTGTAGAAACTATTGACAGTGACTACTCACATTATTGATTAACATGAGGCCTGAAAATCATGAGATTTACATAGAACATAAGAGTGACAATCGTGATGGTAAATGCTGTTATCAGGATATGAGAAGGCAGGGCTTGAGCATGGATGATCCTCTAGAGTAGATGGTTTCACAGCTGCAGAAGTTTTAAATTTGAATATATAGGATACCCACTATTTGAATAAAATATACAAGGACCAAACACATATAACACAAATATCCTTTATCTCTGTATGTATGCATATTGTTTAACACATTAAATATATGCAGTTAAATGTGGCATAGTTTCCTTTTATTCCACACATTTGACATGAGTTTTCCTTAATGTGATCAAGCCTCTACTTGGAATGCCCTCTGCTGCTTTCCCACTTTACTCATTTCTTTTTTTTAATACCAACTTAAAAGGTCACATCTTCCATGAAGCTTGATCCAACAACTCTCGCTTCATTCATAGGTCCGTTCATTCTCTCATTGTACCAATAATTACTAAACATATAACAAGTATCATGCATTGTGCTAGGGGCTTGCTGACACAGAGAAAAAAAGGCCCAACCCAGTCTTTGCCTACCTGGAATTTGCAGTCTAGTTCTCTTCTATCACCATATTAGCAATTGTCAACCTATTTTCCAACATCTATTGCCTTTTATTGCTATTTTTGGTATGTATCTATTTCACCTACTATTCATTTCAAAATATTGGAAACAATTAAAAATTATCTTTGCATTCTGACCCCTTTCATGCTACCTGGAACACAGTAGACACTTGATAAATTTGTGGAAGATTTTTCCCCCCTTTTTAAAGTCGAGGCATAGGAGACATATAGATGCTCAGTATCTCTAACTGTTACAATAATTACCAAAGTACGCCATTTTTATAAATTGAATATGCAACTAATAGTAACCATAAAAACAAGTATCAACACATTCTATTTAAGAAAAACAAAACATCAATTTAGCTCTTAGCACTGCTTAGAAAATTTCATCAACACTTTGTAATATTAATCTGAATAAGTTGGTACATAACATTTGGTGTGCCAAAAAATACATTTGCACTATAATTTGTTTCTTAGAGAGGCGATGGAGAGAAGTGCAATGAGAATGATCTGCCTCTGAATTTAATACAAGTAACTCCCTGACTGATCATCCTTTATATATTGAAAGTTGAGTCACTTAATATTCTTTCTCCCATGGTTCAGTCAATATTTCTGAGCATCTTCTAGTTTATGTTTCTTTTTTTTTAAAAAAAAAAGAAAACTCTTTGCTGGATTCTAAAGCTAACCTTTAAAAAAATATATCTGCAATGTAAGTTGGCTTTTATTTGGGAGGTTGTTCTCTCTCCTTTAGCTCAGTTCTGAGTTTTGAAGAAGATGCTTTACTAGTTCCGTAATCACTAGTTAGCAGACAGAAAACCTAAGCCAAGCATGGCCAGGTGCCGTGGCTCACCTGTGTACTCCCAGCACTTTGGAAGGCCAAGGCAGGTGGATCACTTGAGGCCAGGAGTTCGAGACCAGCCTGGCCAACATGGTGAAACCCCATCTCTACTAAAAATACAAAAATTAGCCAGATGTAGTGGCAGGTTCCTGTAATCCCAGCTACTCAGGAGCAAGGATTCTGTGGCAGGAGAATTGCTTGAACTCGGTAGGTGGAGGTTGCAGTTAGCCGAGACTGCGCTATAAGCCAAGCACAAACCAAAGATCTCTGACATAAAAATACAACTCCAAGTGGAAGGCTCACATCTCTCTTTTCCTGATAAGCTTTGGTGGGCTCCACTTATTACATTACCAAAAGGTCGATGTAGGGGAAGCCCCAAATGCCTACACCTAGTTGTACATACAGGAGTCTATAGTTTTGATTTGTTTATTTTTTACATGAATGGAATTATACTGTATGTATTGTCATTTGTCTTTTTAAAACTTAACACTATTACTACATATTCCTATTTAATACCATACAAGACCATTTCATTCTTTCTATCTGCAGCATAATACAGTGAAACAGAGCCATAGCATCCTCAAACATTCCTTTTTAGGGGAAAATCAGGTTATTCTCTGAGATTCTTCTGAGCAATCTCAATCAATGGTTTTTAGACTTATGCAACTGAACAATCATTATTTTGCCTTCAAATGAAATGTTACGTAACTCTCCAGAATACAAAGCAATCAGTAAAAGAAGACTTGCTCCAGTCGAAGAAGAATTTGCAGGAACAAGTATGGGCAGGATCTGGAGCCCAGAGCATAGCTGTGAGGTGTCCTGACCTGCTTGGTCCCATGTGTTCCTACAGCAGACTCTAGGCATCTAGAGTAAATCCTGGTGCTCCAACACTGTAATTTGAAAAACTCAAAGAACCAAGACAAAGAGCTTAATGGTGCTCTGTTCTAAGTGGTAAAGATGCCTGATCAACTGGCCCAGAGATCAGAAAAGCCACTCACTCGAGTGGATATCTTTAAGCAAATGTTTTCAGCCTGCCTTTATCTTTACAAAGATGAAGACTGTAGGTGACAACACTCCGGAATAGTCTTTAGACAGTACTAAATGTGGAGAAACTGACGGCCAGCACGAGTCTTCCCAGCCTCTCTATGTGGAGTTTCCTTGCCTATTATTTGGGATGCCAAGTGGCTATAGTTCATTTTGTATGAGAGGGGCTGTAAGAAGTATTTTTATTGCAACAAATTTGTCTTCCAAATTATGTTTTTCTTGGGATAAAAAAAAAAAGTATATTTTCAACCCCTATGTACACCAACTGACTAGTCTACACCCCGATATATGATATGTGAAAACAAGAAAATAATTTGGGACTAAAATCTATTCTTAATTCAAAGTGAGCAATTTATATACCGTTAAATGAGAAACTATAAGAATAGATAAATACCCAGGTTATTAATTTTGATAACAGGTAAATTTCTCAAACCTCAAATTCATATCATAGTCTCAGTGACTTGTAACATTCTTATACCTAGGAGATAGTAAGTATCTGTAGAATCAAATAGTTAACTTTTTTTTTTTTTTTTTTTGGTAGAAAGATGGTCTTTATGTTGCTTAAGCTAGACCTGAACTCCTGGGCTCAGGTGATTCTCTTACCTCACCCTCCTGAGTAGCTGGGATTACAGGCATGAGCCACTGTGCCTGGCTTAAATAGTTAACATTAACAAAATTTGTTTTTCGATTGCCAGGGTATAATGCGTATATAAATTAAATAATCTGTGAAAATCAAATAATAACTGTCATGTTAACCAGAAGAGCTGTGAAATGACTATTTGGGTTTAAAAATTAAAACAAAAAATTCTGTAGCACCAAGAACTGTCTGTAAACTACTCCCATGTGGGTACAGCTGTGAAGTGGTTTCTCCTCCTGCTCAGAATGTCCTCTTCCCTGGTCTGCCTCTCAGCCTCCTCCTAGATCCATCTCTGCCTCCCAGAGCTCTTATTCTGCTCCATAACTGCATAGAGCTCCCCACTTTGAAACTCCACCTAGGATTACTTAACAAGCCAGTCCCTCATAGTTACATAATCACATATCTCAGATTCTCTAGAACAGCCCGATTTTAAAGTAATCAATCTTACTTTCCCTAGAAATGCACTCATTTGTCAAAACATGTGTCTTGATTAGGAAGTATGAATGTTATATCCACGCTACCACGTAATCCTCCATCATTCCCCTCACCTTGCATTCCACCAGAACTACCATTCATTCCAAGAAGATAATTAAAGAATATCTGGTAAAATGAAATCTCATCAAGTGGAGAATGATTTGACCAGCAGTGATAGCTGATTTTTTTTTTAGGAAGAAGCTTAGTTCAAATTCATGAGTCTCTGATTTCAGCAGTTAGATATTGGTCCTTGAATACCTTCCTAGCACCCATCTAACTCCACCTAAACTGACCATAGATACAAACAACTCACTAATTTTTCTATTTTAAAGTTTCTTCATATTATTGTTCTCCAAATGGAGTCACGGTGAGTGGTACACCTGTTTATAGGTACATACACAAAAGAAAACTCTAAGAGGCTATGTCAGTTTGGTTGCACACTACAGTTACAGTGTGGAATGTTCTTGTGTCAATATTTTCCTATTGTTATTAATGCTCTTAATCATAAATATTCCATGCATTCTCTGTTCCCTCCAGGCACTATGAATCATGTCTGCTCAAAAACACACCGTTCTCACAGGCTGCCACTCACAGCCATTGTGAGAGACAGACACTTCAGCATTTACTATGCAAGTGTTTACTGAATTCACAAACAGGAGAGAGCTTCACAGAGACACACATCTCAGCAGAGCCTCCTGCACAGATGTCAGATTTCCACAGAAGCCGCCCAGAGGCACAAAGATCTCACAATGGACTATTTTTAGTCCTGATAATTAATATTGGAGGAGAAAGGGAGGAGAATGAAAATGTAGCTCCAGCAAAAAGGCAATTACCATCGACACCATATATTCTCACCTACAAGATGTGTTATTTTCAAGAAAATGAAAAGAAAAATCCTCCCAAGCCTATAGATTGTTATACTACACCTCCCATGAAAGACATTTAATTCTTCTCTTTTAAAATTCTAAAAATAGTTTGGTTTCCTAGGTTAATATATGCAGCAAGTGTTCTACCAGCCTGGATTTTACAGTTACAAAAAATCTGTTTCTGAGTCCCAGAAAGCAAGAGGTTTGTTCTCTCACACATACTGCACAACCATGATCAGCAGTTGTACAACAGAGCCTTGGCAACACCTTTCTGCTCCTTGGTGTGGGGGCCCCAGTGTCTCATTTTAAAAGCATTTCTCTACTTTCTTAAAATCAGTTTTGCCTATGAAGACCTTGGCATTGCCTGTGGACTCATCCCTATGTCTTAAGTAAGGATGCTTTTGCACAACCTAAATTAAATCCCAGTCCATGAGGAGATGTAGAACAACCTTAGAGTCCCTTGAGGTCTGGCAATGCAGTAAAAGGAGTCATGGGAACCACATGTGGCCAAAGTTTGCCTCTGCAACTCACTGTTGTTCATTTTTCCTAAACCGATGGCTTACTGCTGAGGTCGTGGAGGGTAGCAAGTTGCATCGTGAGGATCCACCCGCTGCTTTGACTGCTGAATACAGTTCTCTTTTTAATGGATACCTCTGCTCTACTTGAGATCAGTGTCCTCTCCTTCTTAGGCTTCTGTGCGCTCCTCATTTCTACAAAACTTGTACAGAATTTAGCCCTTTGCTGAGAGCTTCTCCACTGTTTCCATCCTAGTTTGCTCTTCATCTGAGTGCTTGAGAAATGTTGGCATTCTCCAGGAATCAACCCTCTTCTTCCTAAATCTATACATCCAGCATAGACTCTCCAAGATTTCCATTTGTGTATTTTTTCATGTCTGCCAGTGATCTCCTACTGATCCATCATAGGAATCTCAAATTCAACACACCCAAAACTGACCTTAATACCTTTTTACTTTAAGCCAGTACCTACTCCTGTGCGTGTATATTGGTCACGGGTGCTATCATCTCCTCAGTCACCAAAGGTGAGCCACTATATAACTTCTACAGCTCCTTGCTTTCATCCTCCACATTCAGTTCATCATGAGTTCAAACAACTTCATCTCCAAAAGAGTTCTTAAATCTATACATTCTTCTGTATCTCTACCATCACTCATCTAGTTCAAACCCTTATCATCACTTGCCTGGATAACTATAGCAGCTTCCTAAACTATCTCTCTGTTTTCCTGTTCTCCAATTCATCCTCCCTCTGTCAGAAAGGACTTTCTAAAAATAATCTGAGCTATATAATTGCCCAGCTTAAAAAACTTTCAGTGGTTTCTTATCATCTGAAGGATAACATCAAAACTTATCATAGTGTATAAATGGCCCATGCTTTTCCAAAAACTGTATTCCTACCTGATGGTACTCTAGCGATGCTAAACTACTTGAAGGTGCTCTCACATATCTTGTTTTCTAATCTTTTCAATTCTATTATGTTTTCCTAATTAACTCATTTACCTCTTATATCCTAGATTTAGCAATGATCTTGTATCCTGTGAGAACCAGCTTCCAATTCCTCCCTGATAGATTTCCCCAACACCTGTGATACTTTATGGATACTTTATGCTAGCTCTGTCAATGAAACCAAGACCCACAGTATAAAGATGAGCAAGAGCTCATGTGTGTCATCTGCTGGGCTCCATGCCTCTGTCCTCAACAGTTAAGGAAAGCACCTAAAAGTCATGGAGCAAGTTGAGGAGTCTTGGATTGGGGATCAAATTATCCCTTGCTTCTCTGTGTTTATTTTCCTAAAAAGAAAAAAAAAAAAAAAAAAAAAAAAACACACGGAGGATTCTGTGCCTTGCTTTTGTTTTCCTCTAATTTCCCCTGCATCTATTTGCTCACCCTTAACCGTAACAGGCCCTTGAGATTTTCCTAAGATTCATTGTGGAATTTTTCCTTCTTATCCCAGTGCCTTCTCCTAGCTCACTTCCTCTATTCCTGCAGCTTCAGCTCTCACTCCCTTGTAGAAGTTTCCAAAATCATCAACTCCCACTCTGATGCCCTTATGAACTTTGGAGACTTTTCTGAGTAGAGGCCAGGTTGCTCTTCTCCTGAATATTCTACTAGGAACTCAAACAAGACTTTAAAATAAGATTTATTCTCTTCCCCAAGCCAACTCTCCCCATGATTTTCTTGTTTTGTTTGAAGGCAACAACATTCTTAATCACTCAGCCTTGAAAAATGCAGAATCAACTTTGCCATCTTCTTCTTCTCTGCCTCCCACATTTAATCTGGAACAACAGCCTTTTTAATTAATATGAATGTGGGGGAATTAACAAAGTTTTCAGATATGGCAAGTAGTTTGGTTTAATTGATGTGGAGAGTATATTGAAGCATTGATGGCCTGTGAGACCAAAATGTAAGATGCCGTGGAGGCTTAAATCAGAGCTAAGGAACTTGGAATCCATTGAAATGGATACTTTGAAGGTGATGAGAATATCTATCATAAAAAATAAGTTTTAGTAAAAACTAATCTGGCCCTGACATACAGAGGGTTTAGAATGGTGAAAGGGGAGTATTTAAAGTTAAAATACAAAGAATCATAGTCCAGTCACACACCAGCTGTGTGACTTGGTGAGGCATTAAGTTTCTCTGAGCTTGAATGTCCTCTCTTTTTTTTTTTTTTTCCTAAGACGAGGTTTCTGTTGGTCAGGCTAATCTTGAACTCCCAATCTCAGGTGATCCACCTGCCTTGGCCTCCAAAGTGCTTGGATTACAGGCATGAGCCACCACGCCCGGCCCTTAAATGTCCTCTCTAGAAAACAGTGCAATAATATTGATCACAGGAGCATTGTGTGGATTAGAGGTAATACATGCAAACGCACCTTTAATTGTGTCAGCACATTTGTGGCAAAAATAACTTGTTGCCATGGTTTTAAGAATGACACCACTAACCAGGGGACTTCCTTCATTTTTTGGTTCCTCTGGCCTTGAGCCCCAGCTAAAACTTAGTCTAGTCTCAAGGAATATTGAGATTGTTTCTAGACACACTTAGACTTCATCAATGCCATAAAGAATGTCTATTATCCTAAATTCAGAGCACAAGCTCCTTGAGAACACAGGTCTGTCCATGTCCAATCTGCAAAGCATAGTAGATACCCAACACACAGGAAAAACTCAATATGCATTGACTGAATAAATGAATGAATAAGTGAATGAATGAATGAGGAAGGCAAGGTCCATGGTTTGCCAGTGACAGCAGCTTCCTTTCAACTCTAGTTAGGTTTCCAGCTATTTGAGCAGCAGCATACTTCTCCAGCTCCGTGAACACTTTTGAGTTACCCTTGGCACCTGTAAGCAGATATTAACTGGTACTTGGGTCCTTTTTCTTCTTTCCAAGTGTCCTCAAGTACACTTTAAAGCTGTTCAAATTGGCAGAAGGAATTTCCTCTTGTGTCTTCAAGAGATAAAGTAATAAGAATGCTTCAGTCCTATTTACATTAAAAGTTAATGCCTTTATTTATTCATCTACTTTTATGGATCTATTGTGCCTTCCTAAATCCATCTTCGGCTCTTTGGCTTTCTCTCTGGACAAAATTGCCCTTGCTTAAGCCGGATATATATATAGAGAAATGAGCAATTAGCAGCCCCAGGAACTGCCTGCTGGGGAGACGCTCATCCTGTCCCACGATGGCAGCTGTCCAGACCTCCCAGACAGACTCTGACTTCCTTGACCTCTGCCCTGCTCTTCTTAGACCTCCACTGCCTGATTCCCCTGCATTTGTCAGAGCGTCTCCTTTCACAGGATGATGTCTGTGGGGTTTGCTTTGTAATCTGAGGGAAAAGGCACAGAGTTAGAGGCCTTTTCAGGAAGAGCTGACCCAGGAGGGCTGCCATCACCCCCCTTTCCCACCTCCGCCTTCTGTCTCTACATCAAGTAAAGCCACTCTGCAAGGACCATCACACCAGCCTCTAAGCTTCTCCCCTTTTCCCACTTCTGGGCCAATGGGACTGTGACTGCACCCAGGAGCCAATTAGGGCATGTTCCTTAAGTTAGGAGCTGGAGAAAAAGAAGACAAATATACATTAAGAACTAGAATGAAGAAAAAATTTGCAAGTTACATCAGAAAAAAATTCCCTTGGACTTGGGGCTGGAATTGATAAGTAAATGAGCAATGTCTCTTCCCTATCACTCACTCCCAGTTCTTTTTATTATTTCTGTTAGTACTGTTAGAGCCAATTTGGAGAGACAGTATACAGAAATTGCTTCCCAGGGGTTTCTGTCTGTTAGGTTTCAATTCCATGAGTACTTGTGGCATAACTTAGAGAAAAGGGGTTATATTTTGGCTTTTGATGGAATTTTGTTTTCAGGCAGAATTTTCAATCACATCACCTATTAAGTAAGTGAGTAAAGTTACCAGCAGAGTGCTTGAGTCACCAGTAGGTGCCCAACAAATGGTCAGGCATGGACTAAATTAATTACTATTATAATTACTGGTATTCTGGTGTTGTTGTTGTTGGTTTTTTTTTTTTTTTTTTTTTTTTTGAGACGGAGTTTCGCTCCTGTTATCCAGGCTGGAGTGCAATGGCGCGATCTCGGCTCACCGCAACCTCTGCTTCCTGGGTTCAAGCAATTCTCCTGCCTCAGCCTCCCAAGTAGCTGGGACTACAGGCACGTACCACCATGCCCAGCTAATTTTTGTATTTTTAGTAGAGACAGGGTTTCACCATGTTGACCAGGATGGTCTCGATCTCTTGACCTCGTGATCCACCCGCCTCGGCCTCCCAAAGTGCTGGGATTACAGGCGTGAGCCACCGCGCCCGGCCTTGTTGTTGTTGTTATTGTGAAGAGTGGAATGTCTTAAAAGTCAGCTAGACCCCTTAGCCTCTTGTCATTGTTGCCAGGGAGGAGGATGCTCACTGTGCATTTGGAGTCCCCAGCCTTTTGTACAGCATCATGAGGTTGGGTGGGGTCTCTAGGCATAATCTATAACTAGACTGTAGGTTGTTTAAACACGAAGTATGGAAGATAGAATATTTCCCACTAAGCTTTTGTCTCTGATGGGCCAAACACTGCCTTGAACATGGTAGGAGGAACTTAGTGACTATTACTGGGCCACATTGAGTTGGGTCAGGTCTGTGATTTCTGTATTCGTGATAGAAGTCCACAGTGTATATTTGAATCACAAAGAATAGAGATCTGGCCTTAAACCATCTGCTTTTCTATCCTGAGGATATATCACACAGTGGTTAGGGCATGCTTCTAGAGTCAGATTTGGGTTCCAGCTTCAGCAATATGAGTTCATTCACTGTGTAATTTTAGGTAATCTGTCTCATCTAAGTTCCAGTTTCCTTTCATATGAATCAACACTATTGATAGCACTACCAGAAAGGGTAAACGAAGATTTTATTTGTTCTTACGCATATGTGGGTCTCATGAAGATGAAGACGGAGATTAGATCAGTGGTTGCCACTGATCAGAGAATAGAGGAGGGAGTAGGGAAGGAAGGGAGTTTGAGTAATAGATACAAACATACACTTCAGTGGAGAAAATAAGACCAAGTGTTTGCTAGATCAGTAGAGCGACTGTAGCATACAATAATCTATTGCATATTTCAAAACATCTAGAAGAAAATAATTCGAATGTTTCTAGCATAAAGAAAAGACAAATATGGAAGGTGATAGCTATCCCAATTACAGATTTGATCTTTACAAATTATATAAATGTGTTAAATCATCACATGTACCCCAAAATATGTGCATCTACTTATGTATCAATAAAAAATAAGATTAAAAAAAAGACTTATTGGAAGGGTTCAATAAACCAATGCATATAAGACATAAACCACAGTTCTTGCAGGAAGCACTTGCTCAAATGAATTCTATATGCTTGACTGCTGTAAGACATTATGGATCCCTTTATACTTCTAGTCAGCAGCCAGCTCCTTGTATCTTCAGATCTACATTCTGCTCAGAGACACAATAGTATGTCTCTGCTTTATCATTCTGACCAGTCCAGGGAAGAGGGACTGCTATTTTTATTTCTTTCTAACACTGGAGGCTGTTCAAACTCTGCCAGTGCAGCCTGTTTTCTTGATTTTAATTAAGTAAGGCTTTACGGTACTTGCTTCAGTAAAGCCCAAGTAATAGAGATGAGGTTAGCTGGTTGAACCCAAACTCTAGGGTGTAAGTCCCAGCTTTCCTGAAGATGCTGGGCAATCTAGCTTGGCATCTTATTGTGGAAGAGAATTAATAAAAAATGATTATGTCGCTCTTTGCAAATATGACTTGCAGCAGGAATAATCAATGATAATAATACAGGACTGGAGCCACTGGGGAGTAAACTAACCTTTACCAGTGGGCATACTCCAGGAAACCAGCCCCTCCTGGGCCTTCCTAAGGGCTGCCTGGAATTCAGTAGACATACAGCTATTCCAAATAAATGTGCGCAATTACTCCAGGGTGTTCCTTTGATCACCAGAGAATTTGATCACCACATCATCCTCAATTCCTCCTGCTCCACCATGGATCTCCAATTGTCACAAATTCCCATGTCTGAGGTCTTTTTCTTTCTTGTCATTGCCACCACTTGGGCCTCAGTCCAAGCCCTTAGTTCTTCTCTGGAATAGCACAACGGGCTTCCAACTGGTCTCTCTGCCTCTCCTGTCTTACTATGATTCAGGCCTTCTTTCATACTAGTGTGAGAGTGGCCTTTTTAATACACAGAGAACTGACCCATCACTTCTTTGATTCACATTCCTCATTGGCTTCTCATTGCATGCAGAATTAATGCCAAACCCTTCTGTGCATGGCATGCAAGGGAGGAGGGTCTCAAAAAGAACTGACATGTAGGTCTGCGTATTTTCTCAGAAATTTACCCCAATGGCATAACAAAATAAGTTTTAGTATTACTCTCACGTCCAGTTTAAAGAAAATGAGAATCAGACCGTTTTGGTAGCTTGTTAAAAGTCTCAGTGTGAATACTTGACCTCATAGGGTCTAACTTCCAAGGCCAAGTTCTTTCTACCAGGCCGGCCTCACTGCCTCACTCACAAGCTACTATTCCTGGCAGGTTCCAGTTAACATTTCCAGCCACAGTTGTTTCTCTGCCTACCCTTGTGCCTGGAGGAGCCACACCAAACAATCCACAGTTACCCACCAGCATGCAAATATCCAAGCTGCAAGCCTTGCAGAGTGTTGTACACCTAGCACACAATTCCCACCAGTCTTCCTCTTGTAGTGTGCCTCTGTGGCTCAATTCCTGATCTTCCTGTAAAGAGTTAGTTGAAATGCCGTCCATCCAGGAAAGCGCCCTTGATTCCTTGGGCAAAGTTCATTGTTCCTTTATTTGTATTACTTTACAATAGCCATCACCCTTCCATTTATATATCTCCACGTTAATGCTGCATTATTACTGCATGGGTTTACACATTACCTACCCCGTCTCTTCAATGCCTGAGAACTGTCTGATCTCTATCTGTATCTCTACTGTCTGGCACAGTACAGGGAGCACGGAAGGTGCTCACATCTACTTTAGTGACTGAGAATAAAGGAAAAATGAAATATCAATACACGAAGTTATTCTTTTCCTTGTACTGACATTTGTCTGTCTCTCTACTAACCATCATACGCACACAAATACTTTTTCTCCTTGTAAATTCAGGTTACATTGAGTTAACATTTTTCAAATAAATTTAGCAAGGAAAATGCTAAATCAGCTCTGTGTAAATCAAGCAACCATGCTTGTGCATGAGAATCAATTACTCAATATCCCGGTTTTACAAAATAACATTTCTACTGGCACCTGGCTAATTTATAAGCTAGCTTAGGAACACCTATGGCTGCATGCCCAACCCCTCCTCCCTGTAATGTAACAGAGTGCTTACATCTAGGGGGATTTCTCAACTATTTCTTGAGGTTAGTTAGGCAACTCTGCCAAAATCGCTGGAGAAGTCGAACTTCGATAATATAAATATCTGCCTGTAAATCTCTTGCTGGTTACTTTTAACTAAAGTGTTCCCCAGATAAGGTGATCTATGAAAGCTCTATCAGTTTGACCCTTCAACAGCACAAATCTAAGCTTCCCCTTTTCGTTGATGTCATTATTTATAACAAAGCACACTAAAAGGAAGGGGTTGAAACCATGGCGAAGTGCAGGTATTTGTATCGCATTATTTCACGGGTTAGTTGGCTACCAGAGAATGCTGAAGGAAAATGAATTCAGTGAGAGCAGCTTTTGCAATAGCTGCCGCTGAAGACGCGATCAGAACCAGGGGAGTGGGTGGGGGAGGCTCTACTGTCTTTGTCATTACTTGCAACCAAAGAAACCACATCATTATTTCTGAAGGAGACTCTGGCCAGACATTTCATTTGAAAACTGTCATTTTACAAATGTTTAATTACTTCTCAAATGCAAAGGATGACTGCAAATTTGTGATCTGTCGTGTAAGAAGCTATCAACCTCAACCTCCTTGAGTCACTGGAAAGAAAAACATTTTCCGTATAAAATTAAAGTGGTTTGATCACTTTGTATTCAGAATGATTGTTCTGTCTTCCCTGTGGCTTTTTTCTCTGATCTCATCTATACCTCAGGGGAGATCTCCCAGTTAAAGCCTCATGGTGAGCAATGGCTTTTCTCTCTTACCTCTATGCTCATTCCAGGGACTAGAGATTTACTTTAGTTCCAGCTGCATGGCTAAGGAATCACCTGAAAATTAACTTCTGATTTTAATTAGGAGAACTCCATGACATTTCTCTGGGATTCTTTGAAGACCCAGCTCATTTGGTTTTCACATATAAAATTTAAGTTGGCACAGTTTTTAACGGGGGTGGTTGCCGTTTCTAATGATGTCATATGTTCCGTTTGACAGATATAAATGAGTAACTTGGTCCCTAGATTTAGATCCAGAGAGGACACAAAAATGAGTAAGGAGAAATGTTTGCATGCTTCAGCTCTGCTGGTCTCTACACCTGGAATGCACCCCCAGCCCCAACCATTTCCCTAACCCAATCCACTGTGATTCAGTTCCAATCCCCACTTCTCCACACAGCTTCCAGTGATACCTGTAACTAAAAATAATCCCAGCCGTCCTCCGTTAGATTTCCCATAGCTTTTTATCTGGAAAATTCTCATAACACAGACAGTTAATAACCATATTATATAGTTATTGCTCTTTTCTTCTCTCCTCAAATGAACTTTAAGTTATTTGAGGACAAGATTTTTATCTCATGAATTTTGTATTCCTCCAGAAACTAGCATGCAGGAGGCAATGAAAACATATGTGTTATATTAATGAAAGGACAAACTTCCTCAAATTATTCAGATTATAGTGGATGTGCGGGGGAAGAAAGGCGGGGAGGAATACAAATTGAAGCAGAAAAATAATGTCAGTATTATGAGATGGAAGCCAGGGGCTCGACAAATTCCAGTGAGAGAAAGTCAGTAATTTAATTGGAGGAAGCAGTAACAACCGAAGGCTGGAGAAACAGCTGTTCTGATCTGCCCAGGACTGAAGGGTTTCCCAGGATGGGAAAAAAGGGGACAGTCCCAGGCAAACCTTGACAAGGTGGTCAGCCTATTCAAGGTCAAGACTCGTTTACAGTGGAACCTGAGGGGATTTTCCACAGGAAAAACAGCCTGCCACAGCTAGAGAAGGGTTCTGATCTTGGTGTTTGATCGTATATACTGCCAAAAAAATGATATAATTATTTTCTTCAAGTCTCTTTATGACTATGAAGGGTATGCATGTTTACTGAAGGTTAAAGAAGAAATGATTGGATTGATTTATACTTCGTCAAGAAGAATGTAGGTTGGAGATCAGGAAGAGTTTTCCCACTTTAAGTTAGCTAGAAGGAAAAGCAAGTGTTGTCCACATCCAAAAACCTTTTTCCCTTGGAATGAACCAGCTCTGGAAGTATTAACTTTTTACATTAATTTATTGTGTACTCAATAATGAACACACACTTATGAAGCATATGTTTGTAATATAAAGAACTGATATTACAGATATTAAAATTAATACACCTTTCGTTTTGTAGACTAAGTGACAAAATGAGTCAATTCTAGCTCACATTATTTTTCTCAAGCTCTACATGAATAGAAGACTCTGAGACCTGTTTTATCTTGAGCATCTCCTCAATGTGCTGACTCAGTTGTACTCCATTCATCAGAACCAGGAAGACATGGGAGGGGAGAATATCACAGAGGCTGGAAGCTGGGAGTTGATAGCAGGGCAAGGACAGAAGATGAAAGCTAGCAAGATAAAATGGGTCAAATTGGGAGTAAGTGGTCAGAAACTTGAGAAGCCAAAGCAGGTTAACCAGAAACAAATGATCGCATGTAGGGTTGAGAGGCTGGAGGAAATCGGGCTGGGATGAAGCTGAGAGAAGTGCCTCATTCACAGCCAGAGCAAACGTGAGTGCAGGGCCTAGTGCAGCCTTGGTAAATGGCTGGGCTCTGCAGTCCAGTCTCCTATTGTCTGCTGTTCTGTTTGTGGGAAATTCTGCCCCAGAGAGCCACAAATACTCCATAAGTGGTTTCTCATCAGATTCAAGGCACAGTCTCAATTCATTCTAGACAGCCAATCAGAAGACAGAGGAAATCTGTGACTAAGCAGTGCATTTAGAAGCTTATTCCTGGACGATGTCACATTCCCTAAACCGTGATTTAAAATTAGATGGGGGCAGAACAGATGAAAAGAAACTGGAGAAAAATAATCTGTTCGTCTTGCAGAGGAAGTGGCATGGGATGAGCTGCTGGCAAGGATGTCACTCTTTCTGTTCAGCCAGGCCTCCTGGAGAGCCTCCTAAGACTCAGGCCAACGGCCATTATCATGGGGAAAAGCACAGAGCATTATAATCCTGTTCTATCTAACAAAAAAACTGCATCTTGGATAAACCTCTGCCGGTTTACAACAGGATACATGCCCTTTTACAAAAGGAGGAGCTCATTGTTCAGGAATCTAAATGAGGACATCCTTACTGAGTTTTAAATCAATTCAAGAAAACCTCAAAGACAGCTATATTTTCAGTCTGTTGCAAGAACTGCATAAACTCAAAACATGCATACAGAGCAAAACAAAACCAGCTAATTGATTTTATACACCTAAGCATTCATCTTTAAAAGAACTCCCATGGGGTTGTTCTCTGCCAAACCATTTGAACTGTCCCAAGAAACACTTTTAAAGGAAACCAAGGAAGTAAATATTGGAATCCCAGTTGTTCTTCCCCTGTTTTTATATGGCAAATCTTAGTGGTAACTACAAATGCTGAAAGATGAAATAATACAGTGGCCTTTTAGCAGGATGGAGAGGGGCAGCATATAAGACCTTGCACTGAATTTAGAGAACAGACATAATTTTTACTTGAGAAAAGTAGAAATAGTATTATCAAGGCATGCAGAATTTCTGGAGAAAGAAGAAATCTGGGAAGCAAAATTATCATTGTTGGTGAAATTTCTAATAGCACATTATATGTGGGTATGCTTGTGTGGAATGAAAAAAGAAAAGTAGTCTTTCGAAACCTCTTCTGGGGGTGCACTGCTGTATTTTTTGAGTTCTCAAGTGCTTATTTTTAGACACGAAGTATGTTACCAAACACATATTTTTCGTGTAGTAATCAGATGACCAGTCAACAAAGTCAATCCATGTTAACTTTAAAATAAATGAGATAAAAGTAGAGGTTGTATTCCATAACTTTGTCCAAGTAGAAAAAGGCATTCAAGCTGTCCAGAATATGACCCCAACCAAGTTTCCCATGCTTTAGCCCTGCTGCCTTCTTCAAAGGACTCCCTGTTCCAATTTGATCCACTGCTTGTGCTCCCCAGACACGCCCTGTGCTTTGCTACCTGCTAGACTTGGTCTGTTTTTCCCTCCCCTAGAACAGCCATCTTCTCCCTGCTTCCCTCATCACATTTTCCTGAGCCTGAATTTCACCTCCTTGGTGAAGCCCTGTCATCATCAAAATCAGACTCTTTTTAAGTTCAAAGAATTCTGAGTGACCCCTAGCCAACTCTTCATTTAACAACCTTTGAGACTGAAGCCTAAAAAAATAGGGCTTGCTGGAGGCTCCACAGCAGCGAGTGGCAGTGCTACCTTCCTCTTCTGTCCCTCTGCGGGCCTCTGCACCCATGTGTCTGCAAACGATACATCACAGTCCCTGCTATCTCCACGAATGAGCTGCTTCTGTAGGACAAGGTCTACCCTAAATGTTGAATCTTGAAAACATAGAGGAATGCCTAACACATATTAATTCTCTCTGGTTGAAACGAGGAGAGAAAAACAAATCTTCCTCTCAAATTCAATCTATATTCACAGGTAAAATCTTTAGAATGGCACTGATGATGGAGACAGGCATTTCCCAAATAAAATTTTGAGATCTTAAAAGAGGTTATATCTAAGAGAATTCAGACATACAAAAACAATTCGTTTATTTTCTCAAGCTGTAAAGTCCAATAACATACTGAGATTTACATTTTTGTCACTGACTGTTTTAAACCTGATTACTTTAACAAGAACTATCTAACTTTTGCCATATACTGCTTGGCAGGTTTTATTGCCAATCGGCTGATTAGCTGGAGTGTTCAGGTCAAATTAAAATATGACATATTTATTGCACATATAATAATGCACATGTATTTTATTCAATGTATACTCACAAAGGATTAAAAATGAGAAAAAGTCTTTGAGCTTCAGGGAGCTTGCTTTTTTATTAATTTTTTTAAAGACGTGCGTATACCATGGAATAGAGCAGAGGATACAGCTCAAAAATAACAATTTTTAATGAGTAAGAGGACTACTGGTTACTGCCAAGAATATAGGAAATGGATATTTGTGTTCTCTGAGTGAATTATTATACTGTAGGGGAAAGGGCGCAAGTTATAATGTTTGTAAAGACCTGCAGAAGTTTTTGCTCTGCCATTCATTAGTGGTGGAATCTTGGGAAAACTGCTTCTTGTCTCTAAGCATCTACAACATAGGATTAATAATGGTATTTTCCTCAAGGCATTGATGTGAGGGTTGAATGAAATACAGTTAGCTCTCTTTATCAGTGGTTCCATGTCCGCAGATTTAACCAACCACAGAAATGAAGCAATAAAAATAACCATACGACAATAAAAATAACAAAAATATAAAACTACAGCATAACAACTGCTTATGTAGCATTACATTTTATTACACATTATAAGTAATCTAGAGATGATTTATACGGGAGGAAGTGCATAGGTTAAATGCAAATACTATGCCATTTTATATGAGGGACTGGAGCCTCTGCTGATTTCGGTGTCTGTTGGGGTACTGGATCCAGTGCTCCGTAGAGAGTGACAAATGACTGTAATACATGCAAAGCACTTAGTGAAGCTCATAGCACAAACTCAATGAATGTAAACTATTATTAGTTTTAGGAAAAGTACTCATAGAGAAGAAGAATCATAGGCAAAGTGTATGTTTTAGGAATGAACAGAAGGTGAGTAACTGAGAGGGGAAAAAAAAGCAAAGCAGATTGGCCAGGGACAAAGCCACAATTGCAAGTGTCATGAAAGTAAGGTGACAGCATCATCATCACTGGTCATTAGAGAAATGCAAATCAAAACCACATTGAGATACCACCTCACGCCAGTTAGAATGGCGATCATTAAAAAATCTGGAGACAACAGATGCTGGAGAGGATGTGGAGAAATAGGAACGCTTTTACACTGTTGGTGGGAGTGTAAATTAGTTCAACCATTGTGGAAGACAGTGTGGCGATTCCTCAAGGACCTAGAAATAGAAATTCCATTTGATTCAGCAATCCCATAACTGGGTATATATAAAAAGGACTATAAATCGTTCTACTATAAGGACACATGCACACGTATGTTCACTGCAGCACAGTTTACAATAGCAAAGACATGGAACCAACCCAAATGCCCATCGATGATAGACTGGACAGGGAAAATGTGGCACATATACACCATGGAATATTATGCAGCCATCAGAAACGATGAGTTCGCGTCCTTTGTAGGGACATGGATGAACCTGGAAGCTATCGTTCTCAGCAAACTGACACAGGAACAGAAAACCAAACACCGCATATTCTCACTCAT
>PVKV010015783.1:0-52793 GCA_004027835.1 Alouatta palliata
TTATACTGAGGGAGAGTGTGAACCTGGGGTTATACTGAGGGAGGGTGTGAGCCTGAGTTTATACTGAGAGAGGGTGTGAGCCTGAATTTATACTGAGGGAGAGTGTGAACCGGTGTGAGCCGGGGGTTCACTGAGGGAGGGTGTGAGCCTGGGGTTATACTGAGGGAAGGTGTGAACCTGAGTTTATACTGAGGGAGGGTGTGAGCCTGGGGTTATACTGAGGGAGGGTGTGAGCCTGAGTTTTGAACCTGGAGATCCTCTGAGGGAGGAGATGAACCTGCTTTCCTTTTCTTTCTGCCCTTAGGGTGGGCTTTTTAGTCCCTGAAGCTGCTGCTGTGCCCACTCAGGAAGGTGGGGAGGGCAGATGGCAGTGTACTTCCAGTCTCTGCTCTGTGAGTGTGTGTATGTGTGTCTTGTGTGTCTATGTGTTTGTGTGTGTGCATCGGGCAGTGGAGGGTAACACGGAACAGCTGCTGGCATCTGGCGCCAACCCACAGCCCTGCTTTTGTGTTTGTGTGGCCCATTGGCTCTACGGGGCCACCTTCCCAGCTGCCTCCCATTCCATCCTTGGCTCTATGGGTCACTTTCACAGCTGCCTCCCGTTCCATCTTTGGCTCTATGGGGCCACCTTCCCAGCTGCCTCCTGTTCCATCCTTGGCTCTATGGGGCCACCTTCCCAGCTGCCCCCACCCCGTTCTACCCTTGCCACTATGTCCTCATTGGGTCATTGGTCAACAGCATCTGCTCAGCCTTAGGCAGTGGTCCTGGATCCTCTCAGGTGAGGCCCTTGTGGTGATGGACACGGGCAGTGCATGTGGGGAGTGGCCTGTGATCACATGGAGGCCCTACCCTCACTGTCCTAGGAAGGAAGCACATGGATTCTGTGGGCTGTGGAAGTCATGCCAGGCTCTGAGCCAGGGTCAGGGAAGTGAGAGCCACAGGAAAGATTTGAGCCAATCGGCTTATCAGGAGCAGTAAGAGCGACTCTCGGAGGGGCCACCGCCAAGGGCCTTGTACAAAGAGGACCCTGTTTCTGGGACCCACAGTGGCCATGTGGCTGTGAGGGTGGAGTGGGGTGGGCCAGGGGTGGGGCGGAGGCCAGACCATGCAGGGTTGGGTAGGGCACATGCAGGGCTTTTCTGTATTTAAGAGGAGGAGGAGGAAGACTGAAGGGAGAGAGAAAAAAACAGGGACAGACAGAGGAGAGAGGAGGAAGGAGCAGGGAGACTGTGAGCAGATCTTCCTGAGGGACACACACCACCTGCCTGGGGTTTCTAGTGTGGGCGCCTGCCGCTGGTGCTGGCTTGTGTGTTTAGAAATGTACTTCCAGTCTCACTTCTCTGGCTGGCTGGAACCTTCTGAATGCTGACTTTGGTGCACTGAGGTCGTGCACCTCACTATCCTCTTCCCAAGGCGGTAACAAGGGACAACTGGGCTTTGCTTCTGTCTCTGAGGGCTCAGACACCCAGACCCCCCTTAGCCACCCTTGTTTGAGCCATTGCTGCCAGGAGGAGCCCTGATCCATTCTTGCTGCCATTCTGTCTCCCTCCCCAGGAGTGCTGGCCATGACGTCTCTACCTGTCCGGGAGCCCAATCCCCCTCATCAATGTCCATCAATACTAACTGGTTTGAGGGTTTCTTCTGGATGTGCTGCTTGGGGCAGGGGGCAGCAGGCAGAAGAGGGGGCAGGTGTGCCCAGAGCCCTTCTAGGCAGGCCAGCTTGCTGTGCCGGTGCCTGTGCCAGCACAGGTCCCCTTGAGGGCCTGTGCCCTTCTGGGTACCTCATTGCTCAGTAGCCACCCACTTCCTCACAGCCAAGAAAGCAACTGCCCTCCACGGCTGGCACTCCATCCAGTCTTCTTTCCAGTATGTCTAAAAAATTAAGGAAGTCATCTCATCATTGATCTGTAATGCACATTTGTGGGGGCACCTTTTAAAACCAAAATAGAGTAATGTGGTAAGGAAAGACAGACATAGATCCAGCCCCCGGGCCCATCAGCAGCTCTCGCAAACGCCGCACAGCTGCAGGAGCTGGCCCGGCTGCTGCGTCCTCTCCCCACGGCTGCTGAGGGCGTTCTTAGGGAGAAATTAGCTCCTCATCACAATTGTGTCTGAATTTAGCAGACAATAATTTTAGAGTTTTAAACTGACATTTTAAGAATGACCACTGTAATCCTGGCAAGCAACAATGAATTCCATAAACGATGGATATTCTAAGAACAGAATTGGTTTCCATAGAGCAGGGTTGTTGATGCCCTTTGGAATGGAGAGCTGTGAAGGGGAATGGGTCGGTCTCACCGAGGAGGCTCATGCCCTGGACAGATGTGGCACTGGGGGCTGTGCCCCTAGCTCCCCTGCCATGGGGCAGAATCCACCTCTCCATGAGCGTAAGCTCTGGGGACAGTGTGACATCTGCACGGGGCCTGGATGCCGCCTCCCGCCCCCTGCCCAGCCCCTGCCAGCCACACATGGTGGAGGCCGGCTGCCCAGAGTTCCTGTTCTCAGATGTGGGTAGAATGGGAATCCGCCACGTGCCTGTGGGTTAAAAAAAAGAAACCCAGAATGCTTTTATGGCTGTTAGAAGGAGGCTGCATTTCAAGGCAGTGGGGATGTATATTTTAAAAAATCCCATGCTCACCGGCCAAAGATTTTCCCGGGGCTGTGTGCTGATTTGTAGCCGATGGCGTGTGACTTTGAGAAACTGGGGAAGGTGTGGAGCAGTTTAACTGAGAAGAGCTGAAAAAGCAAAGGATACCAGGTGAGGATGAAGGAATTGATATCCTGTTGCTTCCCTGATAGTTCCTGCCAATATGGGATCCCACTACTATCTTTCTGCCCTAAAAATATGTATTTATTGAGATAGAAGCTGTTGTCATGGCTTTATGCATTCAGCAGAGGAAACGAGAGAAGAAAGAAGGAACAGATTTAGTCCTGCCAGGAATCTGCACTTCCATGGAGGACGCCAGGATATCACGGAGAGACAGCAGCTCTGATCCAGTGGGGCGAGTGCTTGGCAAGAACCAGCAAGCTCCTGTGTTCCGTTTGGGAGGAGACAGCTTACTTTCATGATGTGCTTTGAAATCAGGTGGACGTCTCTAACTCCTGGACTTTTCCTGGCCTTTCCAGCCACCGTCGTCTCTGTGGAGTAAGGGGGCGGGGCCTTTGGGATCAGCTTCTGCCCTTGTGAAAATAGCTGAGCAGACTTCGAGAACTGGAAGCACCTCACCTGAGTATCAGGTCACCTCCTCAGGCTGAATTGTGTGGATCTAGGGACTTTGAAGAGGTGATTAAGGTAAAACGAGGTCATTAGGGTGGCCCCTGACCCAGTGTGACTGGTGTCCTTATAAGAGGGGATTAGGATGCAGCCACACAGAGGGACGACGCTATGGGGATACCTGGGAAGGTGGCGCCTGCAGGGTGAGGGGAGAGGACTCAGAAGGAATCAGCTCTGCTGACACTTGATTCAAACTTCCAGCCTCTGGAACTGCGAGGAAGTAAATTCCGATTCTCTAAGACCCCTGGTCTGTGGTCATTGGGTTTGGCAACCAGAGATGGTTAATATGGCCATTTCTGTGGTTTGAATGTGTCCCCTAAAAGTTCACATTGGAAATTTGGTTCCCAGTGTGAGCAGTGTTGAGAGGCAGGACCTTTAGAAAGTGATTAGGTCATGAGAATTCTGCCCTCATGAATGGATTAATCCATCCATTGATTACTGGATTACTGGACTGTTGGGTCAGGGAGGGGTGGGTTAGTTATCACGAGAGTGGTTGGTAGGAAAAGCCAGGTTGCGTCTCTCTCATGAGTCACCTGATCATGTGATGCCCTGCACGCCCTGGGGACTCTGCAGGAAGTCCTCATCAGCAAGAAGGGCCTCACCAGATGTGGCCCCTGAACCTTGGACTTTCCAGCTTCCGGCACTGTAGAAATAACTTTCTTTTCTTTTCTTTACAAACTGTCCGGTGTGAGATATTCCATTATACAACAGAAAACAGAACAAGACAGGCATTAGGAACCTCTGAGTTCCTGACAATGGCAGTTTAAAAGTGTTGGCCCTGCCAGGCACAGTGGCTCATGTCTGTAATTCCAGCACTTTGGGAGGCCGAGATGGGCAGATCACAAGGTCAGGAGTTCGAGACCAGCCTGGCCAATATGGTGAAACCCTGTCTCTACTAAAAATAAAAAAAATTAGCCGGGCATGGTGGCAGGTGCCTATAGTCCCAGCTACTTGGGGGACTGAGGCAGGATAATTTCTTGAACCCAGTAGGCAGAGGTTGCAGTAAGCCTAGATCACACCACTGCACTCCAGCCTCGGTAACAGTGTGAGACTCCATCTCAAAAAAAAAAAAAAAAAAAAAAATGCTGGCCATGTGTTCTTCCAGGGGTGGGGTCTGTGGCCTCTTGACTTGCATCCAGGTGGGCACATGGCCACTTCAACCAACAGAGGATGGGTAGGCGATACCAGGTGACCTTCTGAGCTGGGTTGTAAAGGTCTGTGTCCTGTGCCCAGGCTTTGGACATGGTCACACTTCACTTGGGGAACCTTCTTTCCTTGGACCCAGCTGCTGTGCTGTGAGAAGGCTGGGTGCAGGGAAAGGCAACAGGGACACAGGTCAACAGGCTCACAGAACGTCACTCTTGCGTCATCTTGGCTCGGCCACTAGACATGAGTCAAGAAACACCAGAAAATTCCAGCTTCTGGACATGTGAGTTCTCATGAGAGTCTTGGACATTGAGGAACACAGGCTGGCAGCCACTGTTTTACTCGTCAAAATCCTGGACTATGGGACCTGGCAGCTCAATACACTGCTGGTGGTTTCTCTCCAGTCTTCAGGGTGGTTTGTTATTCGGCAATGGATAACTAGAGCACGGACTCACTTTGATGGGCCTCATCGTCACTCACCCAGAAAGCTTTTATTGAGAATAATATTTGCATGTGTGCAAGGAATTGGAGTGGCAGAGCTGAGTGCTGTGACCTATAACACAAGGCAACAGGGTTGTCTGATCTCCGAGATCCACGTGCTCTGGGGTCCTCCGGCCACAGATTCTCACAGGATTCCTAATACACAGTCTGTGTGGGAGGTGATGCTGGAGTCCCCCTCCCTCTAGGCTCCTCCACTTGCTCTGCTCACATCACTGGGGGTTGGGGGCAGCCTGCTGAGTCCCTTCTGACCCTCCACCCATGCTCCGGCAACTGGCCTGGCTGAAACTTCTGTGTCTGGCTCTGCCTCAGATCTCCCCACTCCTCTCGTAGCCGCCGGCCTTCTCAGCCAGGGCTTTTTCTTGTGGCTCTTGCCTGACCCTGCCTCAGCTCTGTGTCCTCCCAGACTGCTGACTGTGAGACTTTGCCCAGCAGGTTTCCCATCACCAAATTAGAGCTTTTCTCTCCTCGCCTGACTGCTCCCCGTCACTGTCCTCGGTATGTTCCTGTTTCTGATTTTAGCTGGCTATCAAGAGAAAATCTGCAATCATCCTGTCTCTCGTGGCACCTTACCATGTGCAGCTCCCTCGATTCTAATACCTCGCTTCACCTTTTCTGTTCTTCTATTTAGAGCTATGTGATGTCAGACAAGGCACTTAACTGCTCTGGGCTTCGCCTCCCTTATTTAATAATAGGTATCATAACAATACCTGCTCTGTTCAAGTTGCAGTTGGTCTGACATTTATGTAAGAGACAGGCATTGGGTTCCTACTGAGTGCTGGGCTCTGTATCCAGCATTGGCAAGACAACGGCCATGGGAGAATCTCATGGACTGGGAACAAGCATGGCTGGGCCTTATGCCTTAGTCTGTTTTCTGCTGCTAAAACTAAGAATACCACAGACTAGGCAATTGATGAAGAACAGAAATTCACCTCTTGCAGTTGAAGAGGCTCAGAAGTCTGAGAGCTTGGCACTGGCATCCGGGTCATCCCATGGTGAAAACACAGACACTGAGAGGAGCACCGTAACAACCCACTCTCACAGTAACTAACCTAACCTCGTGACCCAATCACCTCTTACTATGCCCCACCTGCCAGCAAAGTTGCATTGGGGATTGAATTTACAACACAAGAATTTTTGGGGGGCAAAGTCAAGCCAAGCTTGGGATTAGTGTAAATAAGTGAATAGTGCATATTAACTGATTGAGACCATTGTTACAAAAATGGAAAAACAAGGGTGGGCTTGGGGAGTGGTGGGGGGCACAGGCCTCTGGAAGTAGCACATATGGGAAAATGCCTGTGCAGGCAGAGACCTGGTTCCTGAGAAGGGGCTGGACTTGGAGATCTGGGAAGATGTGTCTAAGTTGAGGGAGAAATGAAGTAAACCTGGAGCCGTGAAGAGCTGGAGGACTTTGAGACCAGGGAGCAGGTGCTGGTCACAGGGTGTGGGAGACTGGCTCAGGCAGGACCAGGTATGCTCTCTATCCCTGGTAACAAATGTGGGCATTATTTTGAGTGAAAGGAGAGCCATACTCAGATCTGTTTTGGGTGATCCTTCCTGCTGCTGTGTGTAGGGTGCAGCCAGAAATGCTGTTGGGAGTATTACCAGGGTGTTGCCATGACCCACCCTGAGGTGACAGTGGCTGGACCACAGTGGGTAGTAGAAGGGATCATCGCAGCCTGTTCCTGGAAGCCCCACGAGGGGAGTGGAGGAATGAAGAATGGCCCCCACCACTTGCTGAACGGAGAAGGCCAAGGCAGTCATGTGGTTTGAGGCGTGGGGGCGTGAAGGGCTCCTCTTTGTATGATGCGTGGGCTTCCTGAGACAACTATGGGAATGGGAAGTTGGCCTTGGGATGTTTGCATCTGGAGCTCAGAGGAACAATACTAACCTGGAGAAACGTGGGCGGCATTGTCTGTCATTAGAATGCATGGTAGAAGATGAGCATCATTTGGGGAGAGGTGACAAGGACCCATGGATGCCCCACACTACTGCTCAGAGCCCTCATCCTGGGCTCCGTGTCCTATGGATGCCATAACAGATGTCCACATAATTGGTGGCTTAAAATAGTCAACATTTGTTCTTTTATAGTAATGTAGGCTGGAAGCCCAAAATCGGTTTCAGGGGCAAAATCCAGAGAACTGTGGAGCCATGCTGTCCCCGAAGGCTCTAGGAAAGGGGCCTTCCTACCTTGTCCAGCTTCTGGGGGCTCCTGGTGTCCTTGGCTTGTGGCCACATGGCCTCCTCTATGTGTTGAGTCTCTCTCTGTCCTCTTTTCTAAGGACACTTGTGATTGGATTTAGGGTCCACTCAGGTAATCCACAATAATCGTTCCCCATCTTTTCTGCAGAGGTCCTTTTCACAGTTTCCAGCTATTAGGACCTGCTTCCTGGGGACCATCATTCAGCCCACTACATAATAAAGATTTGGAGAGGTAGTACTTCAATCTTGAAAGCTTGAACTTGGGGTAACAGTACAATCTTGGAATTGCATTTCTAAACTAATGGAGCTGGGCTAGGAATATTCCTAGCTGTCGGACCACAGGGCTGTTTCTTGGTTATCAGACCTTAATTTGTGAATCCACAAAGTGTGGATAATGCCACGCCAGTTCTCAGGACTGTTGCTTGGGTTTGATGAGATCACGTGTGCGAAGTATTTGGCCCAGTGCCTGACAGATACGAAGCCCAGATACAGGTCAGTTCTCTTTCTTCTACTTGGCTGGTACCTAAGGGGTTGGAGAGGTCCCCTTGTGTCAGTCCCCAGAGGTGACCCGACTTGTCTAGCTGTGTCTCACATCAGCCGTAGGCTGGGATCTTTTGCAGGGAGGCTTACATAGGAAAATGGAACACGCAATGATTGCAAGCCCACCCAGGGTATCCAGGAGACCTCCGAGTGAGGAGAGTGAGCGGGGAGCTGCAGATGGGGGCCAGGCATGTGCTGAGAAGTTGTAGGAAGCCCTGCCTGCTGCTCCCTCTGCTAATGAGCGGCACAGCCTGCAGCGCTGACAGCCTCATCCCAGGGACCGTGGAGTTCATCTCTGCAGGGACTGAGCCGTGAATCCGCCTGCGTGCTGAGCTTGTCTTTCCGCTCTCCTCTTTCCATGGCAACCGGGGAAAGGGGGCCAGGATGTGGCAATCTCCACAGGAGAAGCGTGGGCATGACTGTAGGCAGCAGGGCTGGGAGGAGAGGAGGAACAGCAGCCTTGATTCCAGGCCAGCGCTTGAGACAAGCCTGTTGCGGTCACACGGGAGCTCCTGAAATACCCTGCGTCCTGTCTCCCTCTGGTCTGCCTGATGCTGCAGAAGAGGAGACAGAAGCAGAGGGGCAAAGTCGCTTTGTGAACGGTGCACAGCTGGTGAATAGGAGATGGGAGGAGGCGTGAAAAGCTGGGGCTCCTGACTGATGGGCGACTCGCGTCAGGGAGCCCCTTCATGTGCTCCATGGGGGTCCTCCTGTAGCCCTGGTTCGAATTCAGGTCAGACGTACTGAGGGCCTTGTTGAAACTACAGGGCAGTCCTCAGTATCAGGCTCAGCCCGAGAGGAAACTAAGGGCTCCGTAGAATGTTAGGGAACCCAGGACTTCTAAGGGCTCTGGCCTCCCAAATTCATCTTGGGGCCCATCAGTAAATATCCCACTGAAGACTTACAAAGATCTGCAGATGGTCTGCTGAAGGGCATGGCAGGTACTCCTCACGGGGCAATCTTTGTTACCGGAAGGGGTAGGAATGAGAGGGGGAAGAATAATTGAAACAAAAATTGGAGGGCCCCGGGGTGGGTACTCTGAGGTCCAGGCTCCCTCCTGCTGGCCTGTCCCCACTCGCCGTGGTGGCTCAAGGCTCATAAATCACACTGGGGTCTCAGTGTCCCTCATGGCAGCTGTCCCGTGACTGAATGGCCTCTGTGCACTCAAAGCTTCTTTTGCTGACTCCCAAGTTGGCTTTTTGCACTTTCCACCTTGATTCCTCATTCTACTCATTTGGGCTCCACGGGAAAGTGCTTTTCCTTCTCTGACCCTTGGAGACACCTCATGCATCATCCCCCCTCTGAGCCAGCCTTGCCCACCTCAGTCTACGGATGGGGCGGACCCGCTTCTGTTCTCCTCTTGGGCCTGGGTGCGGGGGACCTGCAGGAAGATCTGGGTGCTTTGAGCTGTTCTGCTCACCTCCCAGGCACCAGAGAGCCCAGGAAAGTACCACTGGTGGCTGCACCAAGAGCTCAGATGAGGGCTCCCCATGCTGGAGGCAGCCTCCAGGGATAAAAAGTAGGCCTGACTGAGGGAAAAGGCAACCCCAGGATGTGGAATGTCATGACCAGAGGTGATTCCTGATCTGCAGACACAGAGGGTGGAGTCTCCTCATGGGGACCAACCTCGGGACATCTGTGCCTCCCTGTCCGTCAATCAGGATTCATCCTGCGATGTTTCTGAGAAGGGACTAGTTAGCTGTGAGGCAGCATCCTCATGGGTGGCCATCTGTATTTTTAGAAGGTTGTATTTAATATGCAGCTGAAATCTGCTTGAAATCTGAGCATTCCAGGGGAGCCTCTCCGGGCCTGGGGGCCGCCCCAGCAAAGGCTTGCTTCAGCGGTTGCTGCTGGTGTTAGGAGCTACCCGGGACCAGGTGCGTCAGACCAGATGCATCTGCGGGTCTTCAGGGTCCCACTGAGGCTCAGTGTGGGAGCTCCAGGGAGCAGGGACGGAGGACAGCACGGCCGGCGTGTGCTGGGCGTCTCCTCATGTGTGGCCTGGGAAGCGATCTGTGCTCCTTATTTCACAGAAGACATCGTCGGCATGATCAGGCTGCCTCTGTGTCATGCAATAATCTGAGTTTGTAATAATCGGAAGCCTGGAGCCCGGGTAGGTTTAAAAAAAACAACAACACTCCATTTGCTTTTTAGTTAGTGGAGATTCCTCCAAGATCTTCGCATTCATTGTTCACCAGCCTCAGTTTTTGGTGCTGTGGACGTCTGTCTCTGTGTCTCTGACTGTGCCTGGAGCTGCGCCTGCCCACCACAGTCTCCATGGCCAGGTACCGTTTTACATCTTCCCAGTGCTCACCAGGTCCCCATGAAGTCGTCTCATCCTGATTTTGCATGTTAGAGACAGAAGCTCACTGATTTCAAAGTCTGAATCTGCCCCACCACCTGGCATGCTAAGCCTCAGAACCATTCAGAACACAGTTGAACAGTCATGAGTGGCGCGAGATTGGTCTCTGGAGGTGGGGTCTGGGCCAGTGCCATGGTGTACCTGATGGTGCTTGGACCCAATGGCACCCCAGTCCCACCCCTCGGGGTGCCACTGCCTGTGTTTCTTGCAGGTGAATCCCGGGGCTCCTCCACTTGTGCGAGCAGCTCGTCTTCCCAGCTGCTCAGAGGGCAGAGGTGGAGCAGTAGGGCAAGGAGGCGGCTGAACCGCTTCCTGCTTTCAGTCATTTTCAAACTAATATTTATTTTAAGCAAAGAAACACAGACACATAGTTTAGAAAGTCGAGCTGGATGGGCTGGGGAAAATAGTACTTCTGCACTCCTGGCACTACCTGTGTGGGTGTCTGGCATCATTCCCAGGGTCGGGTCAGGCTAGACTGCTCCTCTCCAAAGGGATGATAGATTATCTTAATCATGAGCTGAGAGGCTGGGACCCATGTGCCTCTGCCCTGCCCTCCCTTTCCCCCTGGGAGCCAGCGTCCTACAGGAAGCGTGCATTCTGGTGGGTGTCCCTATGCTGTGAGTCCCGCAGGGGCCGGTGAGGGGAGGTGTGGGGGCTGGGCTGTGTCTGGGTCTGGGGCTCAGCCTCAAAGGTCCAACTCTGCTGCTCCCCCACCTCCCCCTCAGCCTGCTGTGTGTCTGCCTGGCTGTCCATTGGTCCTGGAGCTCCTGTGGAAGGAGGGGTGCTGTTTTTCAGGATTCCTAAAATGGCCTCCACCCATGCCAGGGGCTTGCCATGCCCTGTGCCACGTGTCCCAGCCTCTGGTGCCATGCCTCCCAGTCAACCACTTGCAAATCTTTTAGGCTTTTTCTTCATATTTATATTTATGTTCCTGATAACATGCTCTTGTAATTAGCCCTTATCAATGAGATGTGATCTCTGGACTCGCCACAGGGGAGCTCAGGCTTCGCTCTTCCCCATCCTCCGTGAGCTCTTTGTCCTATCCATGCAGGACGTGCAGTTAAGTGAAAACATCATGGAGTGTCCGTGGCTGCCCCGCCTCCTGGCGACTGCTGCTCCCTTGGGAGCAGCGAGCTCTCTGGGCACCTTCCCCTCCTGCGGGGTACCCTGCTGGGCTGTGCTGTGGATGGATTGACTTTACTGGAGGTGGGTCTGCTGATGAGCCGGTGGTCTTGGGGACCCTTGAGAACATCTTATTTGTCCAGAATGGGCCCCTCCTGTCCTCAGCGGATTGAGTGGAGCCTCCACTTCTGGTTGGCTATGGGAGGAGCCCGCGGGGGTTACAGGGCAGAAGGCTATTCAGTGTGCAGTTTGACCTGTTTCTGTCTTTTCCTGCCTGAGCCTCATGCTAGCCATCCACTCTGTGTTTCGGAGGCGGGGGCTCCTCCAGTGCAGTTTCTTCAGAGTCTGCTGAAGCCTGTCTCTAAGCATGTGGTGTTGGCCAAGGGAGGTGTGAGGGGAGAAGTGGTTTTCTGGTTGAGCTGGAAGGACCTGAGGGGTCAAGGTTCCAGTTCTGTCCTCTCTGTTTCTACTTTGTCATCTCATGCTCTTCTCGCAATCCAAGTCCTTAGGGCTCTGGTCCCGTCTCCACTGAGGCTTACTGTCATGGCCGTGTGCCTCCATGCTATCCGCCTCAGAGCCTGTCTCTTCGCTTTGACCTGACAGCTCTGCATCATCCCCTATTCATAAAGCACACACACATGCATGGACCCATGCACACACACACAGATGTGCACACACATGCACACACAGAGACACGTGCAGAAACACACGTGCACACACATGCACAGATACAGACACAGGCATACACACATGCACACACATGCACTCACATGCACACAGATGCAGACAGACATACACACATGCACTCACATGCACACACACATGCATGCACACAAGGCACACACATGAACACACAGATCCACACACACTTTTAGTTGAACAATGTTATGGGCTGAATTGCATTTCCCCCAACTTCATATGTTGGTTAAATCATAACCCCAGTGTGGCTGTATTTGAAGGACAGTCTCTTAAGGAGGTGACTAAGGTTATGTGAGGCCATAAGGGTGGGCTCTGATCCCATAGGACTGGCGTTCCCACAAGAGGAGGAGCAGGAGACGCCAGGAGTGTGTGTGCAGAGAGGAAAGGCCACGTGAGCACACCGAAGAACCATCTGCAATCAGGAAAAGAGGCCTCATTGCCAGTCAGCTGACACCTTGATCTCAGACTTTCAGCCTGCAGAACTGTGAGAAAATTAATATCTGCTGTGTTAGTTACCCAGTCTATGATGTTCCAGTCTAACGAGCAGCCTGGAAGATAAGTACAGATTTTGGTACTGCAAGTGGGGTGCTGCTGTGGCAAACACCTAAAAATGTGCAAGTGGTCTTGGAACTGCATACAGGCTGGAAGAGTTTCAGCTGCAGCTGGAAGAAACCTAGATTGCCTTAAGGGACTATGGGTCAAAGTATGGTTGTTAAAGGTCATTCTAGGGAAGCCTTTGAAAGCAGTCGGTAGAGCTGCAGAGAAATGTTCTGTTGTCTTGGAGGATGTACACATAATTACAAACAGAATATTGATAGAAACGTGAATATGAAAGGAGCTTCTGGAGATATGGAACAGGTTATTGGACGAAGGCCATTCTTATAACACGGTGGCAAAGAACTTGGCTGGACTCTGCTCTAGTGTCTTGCGGAAGGGAGAAATTGGGAATTACAGCCTTGGATATTTAGCAGAGGAGATTTCTAATTAAAATGGTGAAAGTGTGGCCTGGTTTTTTTCTTACTGCTTATTGTTAAATGTGAGAGGAGAGAAGTATTATGTTGAAGGAATTGTTGAGGAAAAAAGAAACCATAAGCTGGATAAAGAAAATGGGATCCATATACACCATGGGATACTATGCAGCTATGAAAAATAATGAGCTCATGTCTTCTGCAGGGACCTAGATGGAGCTAGAGGCCGTTATCCTTAGCAGACTGATACAGGAACAGAAAGCCAAACACCACATATTCTCACTTAAAAGTGGGAGCTAAAAAACAATGTCACATGAACCCAAAGAGGAGGACAACAGACATTGGGGGCCTACTTGAGGATGGAGGGTGGGAGGAGGTAGAGGATGAGAAAAAAAATACCTATTGGGTACTATATTTAGTGCCTGAATGATGAAATAATCTGTACATTAGACTCCTGTGACATGAGTTTACCTATGTAACAAACCTGTACATGTACCCCTGAACCTAAAATAAAAGTTAAAAGAGAAAAAAAAAGTAACTAAAACTTAAAGATTTGAGAAATTCTTAGCCTATCCGTATTACAAAAAATGAGAAAGCCTGTTCTGAAGAGAATAATGAGTATGGCTGGACAGTCACTCCATATCAACATGACTCATGGGTTTAATCAGCCATGTCAAGGACCCAGGCACAGAGATGGGCTGTGCTAGCGGAAATACTGCTCATCTGAACTAAAGACAACAGAGAAGGTGGGATAGGATGAAAGAAGGTTGCTAGACTTTGGTGGTGAGGCAGTAGAACTCTCCAGCTTCAGTCAAGTCTAATCAACTCTCATCCTTCAGGAAAAGAGAAGAATGACTTCAGAGACAATTCAGAGATCATCAGGGGTGCCCCTCCCATCGCGGGCCTGGGGGCAAGACTGTTTCCTCCTCAACGTCTGTGACCAGGATGTCATTTCTTCAGGGGAAAGGCTCCTCACAGATACAAGGGGGCGAGTCCACCATCTAGTGTGATGAGGTGATGCCTCCCAGGGGCCCCGAGAGCACAGCCAAAGAGGATTGTTCGAGGCTTGAGAGCTGATGAAGTTTGCAGGCTTTGGGCTTGCTTGAGACCCAGCACCCTTTTCTCTTTTCCTATTCCTCTCTTTTGGAATGGACTCTATCCTGTGCCCTCCCATCATTGTGTTTTGGAAGCATACATGACTTACCTGGTTTCTCAGGTTCACAGCTGGAGAGGATTTTTGCCTCAGAATGAATTGTGTCTTCAGTCTCACTCATAATTTAGATGATCTTTGTATACTTTAAAAAAAAAAATTTTGTGTGTGATAAGAACACTTAACTGGAAATATACCGACCTGACAAATTTTTAAGTGTACAACATGTTATTTTTGACTACAGGTCACTGTTTTACAGCAGGACTCAACGGGTGAGTCAGTTTGCTTGACTGAATCCTTGTGCCTGTTGACTTTTTCTCCCCATTTGCCCCTTCTCCAGTCCCTGACAACCACCATTTCTCTCTCTGCGTCCATAAACTTGACTATTTTAGATAACCTATTTCGGTGGAACCACAGTATTTGTCTTTCTGCGACTGTCTTATTTCAATCAGCATCATCTCCTCTAAGTTTACCTGTGCCATAACATGCTGCAGAATTTCCTTCTCTTTTAAGACTGAATAGTATTTGGTTGCATGTATTTACCATTTTTTTAAATCCATTAATCTCTCAATTGACATTTCAGTTGCTTCTACATCTCAACTTTTATGAGTAGAAGTGCTAATGTTTTTTTGAGATCCTGATTTCAACTCTTTTGGGTGAATACTGAGAAGCAGAATTGTCGAGTAATATAATAATCCTATTTTTAGTTTTTTAAGGAATATCCATTCTGGTTTCCATAGTGGCTGCACCATTGCACATTCCTTCCAGTAGTGTGCAAGGGCTCTCTTTTCTCCATGTGCTTACTGGCACTTGTTACTTTTTAAAAATAATAACCCTCTGGATAGGTATAAGGTGGTATCTGGTTGGGGTTTTGATTTGCATTCCCCTGATCATTTGTGATGTTGAGCACTTTTTCATATACATGTTGGCCATTTGCATATCTTATTGGAGAGATATCTGTTCCCATCCTTAGCCAATTCTTATATCAGGTTATTAAAGTAAACTATTGAATTGTAGGGGTTCCATAAATATTTTGGAGAATAACTTATTAACAAATGTATAGTTTGCAAAGATGTTCTCCCTTTTCATAAGTTGACTCTTCACTCTACTGATGATTTACTTTGTTGTGCAGAAGCTTTTTAGTTTGAAGCGTCTCATTTATTTATCTTTTTTTGTTGTTGTTGTGTCGTATCCATTTAATAATATCTAAGACCATTGTTATGAAGTGTTTCCCCTATGTTTTGTCCTTGAAAACATATGTAAGACCTAAACAAATGGAGTTTTACAGTTTTAGGTCTTATATTTAAGGCTTTAAACCATTTTGAGTTTACTTCTGTGTATGGTGTAAGATAAGGATCTAATTTTATTTATTTGCATGTAGATATTCATTTTTCTTCCAGCACCATTTGTTGAAGAGACTGTCCTATCCCTATTGTATGCTGTTGGTACTCTTGCCAAAGGTCTGTTGACCATATATGTGCACATTTATTTCTAAGCTCTCTCTTCTGTTTCTGCGTATGTCTGTTTTTATGCCAACACCATACTGTTTTGATTGTTGTAGCTTGGTAGTGGATTTTGAAACCAGAATATATGATGCCTTCAACTTTGTTCTTCTTTCTTAAGATTGGTTTTACTATTTGTAATCTTTTGTGTTTCCATATGTTTTTTTTTCTATTTTTGAAAACAAATGCCATTGGGATTTTGATAGGGATTGCATTAACTCTGTAAATCACTTTTAACAGTATGGAAATTTTAACAATATTAAGTCTTCTAATTCATGAACACAGAAATCTTCCATTTATTTTTGTCCTGTTTAGTTTCCTTCATCAATGTTTTATAGTTTTCAGTAGACAAGTATTTCACTTCCCCAAGTTATGTTTTTATATAGGTATTTCATTTTTATGATGTTTTTGTAAATAAAAAATATTTATCTAATTTTCTATTCAGATATTTTGTTGTTAGTGTATACTGATTTTTGTATGTTGATTTTGAATCCTGCAACTTTATTGGTTTGGTTTCTTAGTTCTAACAGAGTCTTTACGTGTTTCTGTCCATTCGATCACATTTTCTGTAAACAGGAACAATTTTACTTTATTCTGATTTGGATATCTTTTATTTGCAGGGGTTTTCTTTTCTTAATTATTTGGGTAAAACTTTCATGTTATATTTAATTGAAGTGATGAGGAGTACTGTTGCCTTGTTCCTGATCTTTGAGGAAAACTTTTATTTGTTACCACTGAGGATGGTGTTAGCTGGGGGATTTTTATATATAGCCTTTATTATGTTGAGATAATTTTCTTCTATTTCTAGTTTGTTGAGAGTTTTTATCATGAAAGAGTATTGAATTTTTAAAACACTTTTCTGCATCTGTTGAGATGACTATGTAATTTTTATCCTTTATTCAATTAATGTGGTATATCTCAATAACTGATTTTTGTGTGGTTAACAAGTTTTGCATCTGAAGGATCAATCCCACCTGCTCATCGTCTGTATTCCCTTTATGTGCACTTGGATTCAGTTTGCTAGCATTTTCTGAGATTGTTTTTTCATCTATCTTCATCAGAGATACTGGCCTGGAGTTGCTGCAGCTGCTGCTGCTGCTTTCTCCTTCCTTCTTTCTTCTTCTTTCCTCTTTCTTTTTTTAATATTGAGACAGGGTCTCACTCCATCACACAGTCTGGAGTACAATCTTGTTGTCATACTCACTGTAGCCTCAAACTCTTGGGCTCAGGGGACCCACCTCTGGGTGCTATGTTGCCCAGACTGGTCCCAAATTTCTGGCCTCAAGTGATTCTCCTGCTTTGGCCTCACAATGTGCTGGGATGATAGGTGTGAGCCAGTGTACTGGGCCTCCAGTTTTCTTATCTGTAGTATCTTTGGTTTCGTAAAATGCATTTGAAAGTATTTCTTTATCTTGATGTTTTTTGTAAGAGTTTGGGAAAGATTGGCATTAATTCTAAGATGTTTGGTAGAATTCACCAGTGAAAATCTGGTCCTGGGTTTTTCTTGTCGGGACGTTTTTGGTTATTAATTCAATCTCCACACTAGTTATAGGTCTGACTTTCTATTTCTTCATGATTTAGTCTTTATAGATTGCATGTTTCTAGGAATTTATAAATTTCTTCTAGGTTATCCAGTTTGTTGTTGTGTAATTGTTCATAGCAGTCTCTTATGATATTTTTAAATTCTGTGATATCAACTGTAATGTCTCTTATTTCATTTCTGATTTTATTTATTTGAGTCTTTGCTCTTTTTTCCATAGTCTAGCTAAAGGTTTTTGATTTTATTTATTTGTTTATATATATATTTTTTGCATTTTAGGTTTTGGGGTACATGTGAAGAACATGCAAGATTGTTGCATAGGTACACACATGGTGGTGTGATTTGCTGCCTTCCTCCCCATCACCTATATCTGGCATTTCTCCCCATGCTATCTCTCTCCAACTCCCACCCCCCCATATGCAGTCATCAAAAACGATGAGTTCATGTCCTTTGTAGGAACATGGATGAACCTGGAAACCATCATTCTCAGCAAACTGACACAAGAACAGAAAATCAAACACCGCATGTTGTCACTCATAGGCGGGTGTTGAACAATGCGAACACATGGACACAGGGAGGGGAGCATCACACACTGGGGTCTGTCGGGGGGATTTTATTTATTTTTTTTTAAAAACTTTATTGGTTTATCTATTTTTTTCTATTGGTTTATTTTACTATTCCAATTATTTCTATTCTAATATTTGTTAATTTTTTCCTTCTGTGAACTTTGGGCTCAGTTTGTTTTTTCCTGATGTTTTAAGGTGTAAAGGTGAGTTGTTTGAGATCTTTCTTCTTCCTCAATGCAGTTATTTATCACTATTAACTTCCCTCTTAGTACGGCTTTTGCTGCATTCCACAAGTTTCGATATGTCGTGTTTTCATTTTCATTTGTCTCAATGCATTTTGATTTCCCTTTGATATTTCTTTACTCAACAGTTATTAAAAAATGTGTTGTTTAATTTTTTCACGTTTGTAAGTTTTCAAAGTTTTCTTCTGCTACTGATTTCTAGTCTCACTCCACTGCAGGAAAAAAAAATTGATATGATTATAATCTTAAATTTGTTAAGACATGTTTTGTGACCTAACATGTATTCCATCCTGGAAAAAAGGTCCATGTACAGTTGAGAAGAACGTGCATTCTGCTGCTGTTGGGTGGAAGGTTCTGTCAAAGTCTGGTAATTCCATTTGACTATAGTGTTATTCAGGTCCTGTATTGCTTTATTGATCTACTGTCTGAATGTTCAGTCCATTATTGAAAGTAGGGCATAAAAGTCTCACAATATTATTGTACTTTTGTCCATTTCTCCCTGCAGTTTTGTTAAGTTTTGCTTTATATATTTAGGTGTTCTGCTATTGAGTGCATACATATTTGTGATTGTTCTATGTTCTGGTGGATTCACCCTTTTTTAAAATTATACAATGTCATTCTTTGTCTCTTGTGACAATTTTCAATGTAAAGTTGATTTTATCTAATATACATGTAGCCATCTGTGTTCTCCTTTGGTTAGCATTTGAATGAAACATATTTTACATTCCTTCACTTTCAGTCTGTGTGTCCTTAAATCTAAAGTGAGTTTCTTGTAAATGACATATAGTTGGTTCTTCTTTTTTAAAAAATAATTCAGCGACTCTGTTTTTAATTTATTGTCTTTTAAAAATCTATTCTCTCATTGTATGTTTAATCCATTTTAATTTAAAGTACTTATTGATAGGAAAGGGTTTACAGTTGCCATTTTGGTATTTGTTTTCTGTTAGCCTTATGGTTATTTTGTCTGTCTCTTCTTCTTTGGGAGTCCTCCTATATGCTATGTTGATTTCTGTATTATGTGCTTTGATCTCTTTCTCTTTTGGTTATCTTCTATAGGTTGTTATTATTTTTTTGGTATGGTTAACTTGGAGCTCACATAAAATATTCTGTAATTACAGAATTCCACTTAAGCTGATAACTTAAGTTCAGTTGCACACAAAATCTCTCCGTTTTAACTTCTTCCCACCTCCACACTTTCTGTTATTATCATAATTTACATCTATTGTTTTTTTAACATATTATAAAATTATAATTATTTTTAATGTACTTGTCTTTTAACTTTTATATTAGAATTAACAGTGATTTCCTCACCATAATTACAGTAGTATACTGCTGTGTGTTTGTATGTGTGCATGTATACATACCTCTATTACTGAGTTTCTTACTCTCTTATGTTATCATGTTACTACTGTTTAACATCCTTTTGTTTCAGCTTGAAGAATTCCCTTTAAGTCAGGTCTAATGGTGATGAACTCCCTCAGCTTTTGTTTATCTGAGAAAGTAATTATCTGCTCTGCATTTTTAAAGATTTTTTCTGTATATAGTATTCTAGGTGGCAGTTTTTTCTTTCAGCATGTCATTTCACCATTCCTACATCCCATAGGAATTTCACTATGCCATTCCACCCCTTCTGGCCTACAAAATTTCTACTGAAAAATTCTCTGATGCTCTTGTGGAGGTTCCTTTGCATGTGACAAGGTACTTTCCTTTTGCTGCTTTCAAAATTCTGTCTTTGTCTTTTGACATTTTGATAAGAGTATAGCTTGATGTGTATTTCATTGGATTTATCTAATTTTGTTTTTTTTTTTGGAGGGGGCTAGTGGGAGCTTCTTGAATCTTGAATCTGGATATCCATTTTCTTCCCCAGATTTGAAAAGTCATCGTTATTATTTCTCTGAATAAGCTTTTTGGTTCTCTCTTGTCCTTGTGGAGCTTCCATAATGCACATACAAATCCCCTTGATGATATTTCATAAGTTCCTTAAGTTTTCTTTACTCTATTTTTTTCTTTTTGTATTTCTGAATGACATGACCCCATCGTAGGACCCTGCCTCACACTCCAGAGACTAAGAATGATAGTGACTCATGCCATCCCCCTATAAAGGTAGAACAAGGGTCCCTGCAGTCAGAGGCATTGCTCTGTACCTCAGAGGAAGACCAAGGGTGTGGGAGAGGGATTCTTCCTGCTGTGGATGGTAGGAACAGCAAAGGGGAGTGTTAAGGGCGCAGGCAGTCTGGTGTCCAGCTGTGTGTGGCAGGAATTCTACTCAACAAGCCTGGGCATGATTGGCGGTATCATTCCTGGTTTTGTTACTTCTGAGTCTGGTTCCTTTATTTTTCTTTTTCAACACTTATTTGAGGTTCAGGGGGCAGATGAGCTTGAGGCCCCCAGGTAATAATTAGCTACCATTGTCTTTTCAGTGAATTCTTTCTCAGATTGCAGTAGCTGGAGCTGTTCTGGGTTGTGTGCCATGGGGAACCCTGAGTGATCCTGGTGCTTCTGTTTGCACTTGTTTCCCTAACACTCCATTCCTAGATGACAGTCAAAGGAATCCTTTAAGAACATACTGAGAATGCATCGTCACTATTTTCCTCTCCCATTTAGAATAAAATTTAGCCTACTTACGTTGGCTTACAGCCCTGCATGGCCTGGTCTCACCCACAGCAGTGAAGCCTCACTTGCCTCCTTGAACATCCTTAGAAGTTATTTATTCACTTTAACAAAAATATGCTGAGATCCTGGTGGGTGGTGGGCCCTGCATCAGGCACCTCGAGTACACAGCACATCCTCACTTTTGGGTCTTTGCTTCATGTGCCAGCTCCCCGCATTGCTGTTCTCCCTGGTTTCCACACAGCTGGCTTCTTCCTTCCAGTGGACACTGGTCTAAACATCACCTCCTGCAAGAAAGCTTTCTTTATCACTGACCTAACATAAGCACTTCGCACCAAGGTGCTGTCATAAAGACCTGAGGCCCACTCCTGCTCTGCCTCTAAGCCTCTGGTTTCCACTCAAAACCCTCTCTTTACATTCTTTACTCTGCACTTTAGCACAATCTATGGTTTTCCTATTCTTATTTCTGTATGTATTTCCTTGTTCATTGCTTAATTTTCCACCTTGGGTATAAGCCTGGTGATCACAGAGAAGTTTCTGTGTTCACTGTGGCATCGTCAGTTGAAAGAACATCTCCTGGAGGACAGCAGATATGGCTTCTGCAGCAACCCCTCCACCTCCACAGGTAACTCATGCCTGCTGTCTTTGCACTTCATGCCACCAAGAGCTCAACCCCCCTGGCCTTCCTGAGGGCAGATAGGCATGTGGCTCACTTTGCGTGTCTATCTGTCTAGAGGTGCTCAATATCCCATCTCCTAATCTTCCTCTGCTTGTCTGTATCTTCCAGAAATTCCTTGGACTCTCTCATCCACAGATGTGTCTCTCTTCTTCCTTTGCCTTTGTGTTATAGTTTTCTACTTTTAAGAACTTTCTTTATGGTTTCAGTGGGGTTTTCAGAAAGAGGAAGATAAAAGCAGATGGCCCTGTTTCTTGTCGAACCAGAATCCTAACCATTTTGTTTCATGGAGCAGAAAACAGAAGTTTAGAGGCATAAAGGAAAGACCCCAAAGTCACGTGGCCAGAGCAGGACATTTGTTTTCGAGGTTAACCGTCTCAGGTCCCTACTTCGGGACTTATCCCTGAGCACCGTTCTGTGCTCCGACTATAGGGCAGATTCTGTTCTAGAGACTTCTATGCCACACACACTGCTGGAGGCTGTGGACGTTGTGGGATTAATTGCCCACTACAGCCAGTAATGCCTGCCTCCAAGGGAAGCTGTTACCCTCGGTGGCCGTGCAGGTCTGTGGTGGGCCCTGGCAGGGTGGGAGGGCAGCCCGTGGAGTGTAGGGCAGCAGCCCTTCCCATGTCTCTTCTCAAGTCCCGGCTCTCCCACTCACTTGCTTTGTGAAAATGAGCAATGAGGTCAGATGTACTTTGAAGATATTTAAGCATCATTGTTACAATTTAACTATGAACTGTGCATGAGGGCTTGAGGGAAGTATTGGAGAGCTGAGTTTTCACTTCCAAAGACTGTTTTGGAAATCTAGTATCAGTCTATGTATTACCCAATTGTCCAGAAATGTAGTGGGGTCCACCAGCACTGGGGACATGGGCTAGCTGGCCAACCGATTGCTGGATGAGATGACTCTCCCAGTCCTCCCCCATTACTTTGCTTTAGAATCTGGAATGTGGGCAGTATTGCCTAGGACCCCCGAGGAGGCGCTCTCTCCCCGTTCTCGACTCGCTGATGCAGCTGGCTCTCAGTTCTGTCTTAGGGCCCACACCTTTGTTCTTCATGTCTTTCCAAGCGGCTGCTCGCAGGAGGGAGGCATCACAGCCTGTGCGCTGCTTCCCAAGGCCCCTGGAAGATCGCAGGTGCAGCAGGAGCGAGGCCAGCGTGGTGAGCGGAGAGTGCGGCATTGCTACTGCCCTCTACAGAGCTCTGTGCATGCTCATCCCACCCCTTCCCCCCCTTGACATAGGGTTGTGGTTGGACTAGAAATCTACATCAAATGGAACTTTGCTGACAGCTAACATGAAAAGCATGGAGAAGCCATTGCCATGATGCTGAGCTCTGCGTGATCTTGCTCCTACGTTGTGGGAAGGTGTCAATCCATTTAAGTCTCCTAGGCACCCTTCAGTTGGCTTAGAACTTAGATCTGAAGTTGGCTCAGTTCTTACTTGGATGGAAAAGAGAAAGACATTTGTTTTCAAGGTTAATCGTATGATTGTAGATACAAATATCAAGTCTCTTTAGGTATAAAATTCAATACAAAATTGAAATTGAATGTAACAAAAGGGCATTTGAAGACCTGGGACGGGTAATTTTCACTATTGTGTGAAAGCAGCAGTATTCAAATCTTCCCTCAGACCAAGATGGTTCAATTAGTTGAGCTGAAGAATCCCGAAAACACAGGCTTCAGTTCTTCATTGGGGTGTGCAGCTCCATTTCCGATGTTTAAATTAGTCAAAGTATTGGAAAGAAAGAGGTTTCACGTGAAGATTAGACACACCCTGAGGTCCTAGATGTAGTGTTTCTTGAAGACCACCTGAGGAAGGACACACGGCTTGTTGGCATTTCCCAGGGGACGCCTGAGGCCAGTGGGGGTGCATAGGGAGGCTGGGTCCTAGTAGGGGGGACACTTTAGCTGCCGGCGCTGCCGACAGGAGTGGGCAGTTCCAGGGGTACGTGTCCGGGAGTTGAAGGGCTGCCTTCAAGCCACCGCAGCAGCAGGAGGCAAAGCTTGGCACGGAGGTTTGGCCGGGCATTTTCCAGCATCCCTTGTAACCCCGAAATGTGTACAAACAGAGCCCCTTGAAATTCTGCTCTAAATAAAATGCATGGCATTCCCAGTTCACTTTGTCATCTCTGAAGACAAGGTCAAGAGAATACAGTCTCTTCATTCACGTTTTTTCAAAGGTTAAGTAGTTAATAACGTTGTTCATTTCTCATCCTCTAATTTATCAAAACCATTGCAAACAGAAGCGTATATTTTTTTAAAAAAATTTTGAGCCGTATACTCTTCTGTGAGTGTTACATGCTGAAATGGGAAGATAAGCTCAGCTGAGATTTATCGGTTATTTCTGGTTCTTCAAGCCCATGGAACATCATTTGAGACCTTGGAGGACAAGAGATTGTGCATGTCTGTCTTTGTGTCCCCGACTCCTAATAGAGGATCTGCCATGAGGGGTTATGAGTAAACACTTCTTCAGTATTAGCTGGAGCAATTGTTACTATAACTGAGGTTTTGTATTTTACAGAGGTCTCTAAAAACTCAGAGAATTTGAATAAACACCTTTTACAGGGCCACAATGCCTGCGTATAGGACTTGGATCTGAAGCCAGAAATGTTTAATCCTAGGTTATGACATTTTCACTATATTGTGCTGTTTTCGGCATAATTGGAACGTGGTATTGTTTGTCCTGAAACAATCTCATTTGGGTTTCTGAGACAACGGGCCTGGTGGTTTAATCAGCTGGAACACACTCCCTCTCACTCCATCTGCACGGTGATCTTAAGACCCTCACATAAGGAATGGATTCCCTTTATTTAATTCTGTTCACTTTAGCTAGCAATTGAGCACTGTATTACTTCCTGTTTCTGTATGGACAGGGACCCAGCATGGCCCAGCTGTGTCCTCTGGATCAGGGTCCCACAGGCTGCAGTCTGGGTGCGGCCATCTCAGGGACCCTGTAGAAGGAGGATCCTCTGTCAAGCTCATCATGGATGCTCAGCCGACCCCAGGTCCCAACTGGCTGCTGGTGGGAGTCCTGAGCCCCTTACCATGTGGCCATCTTTGCAAGGCTGCTCACAGGACCGCAGTGGCTTCCCCAGAGCGCAAGCACTGAGAGACGTCAGTGCACAGGAAAGGCCGAAGTCCCTGCCTTTTTGTGGCTTAATCTCGGAAGTGCCATGCAGTCACTTTTGTTGTGTTCCATTTATTAGGAAAGAGTCCCGATGCCCAGCCTGCGGGTCAGGTGAGGAGATTCCGCAGGATGTGAATGCCAGGAACGTGCAGCAGCCCCAAGCACCTGCTCCACACCTGGCCCCGTGCTGGTAGCCAGAGCTTGCTTCCAGCCTCGAGGAACTTAGTGATGTTTATGACGAGGACCAGATAGAGCAACACATAACTTGGGTAAAGTATTTATAAGCTCCATACTAAAGATGTTTTAAAAGTCTGTCCTTAGCTAGGAGAAAGCATGACTCAACTCTATTGACAAAGAGTGGGGAAGAGAAGCCAGAGAAGCTTCCTGGAGGAGGTGGAATATGAGCTGACATTTGAAAAATAATTAACCCATCCCCAGTCTTGGAAGGAAGCATCAAACTGTACACAGAATCAACTTGGTTGACAGCCCCGGAGTTTATGGGTTCCTTTCCTTCCAGGAAATGTCTGCATTTTTCGTCAAAATGCCGCAGAGAAATGGCTGAGGATCTGCTGGGGATGGATTGGCTGGGGATCGGCAAGCCGGAGGGCAGCGGTTCTACTCCAGTGGTGATATTCATATGAAAAATAAACAAGAGCATCGTGTCACCACCACACCCCAGTCAGCCTGCATTATGCTTCTGCCAAAATAGCCTGGAAACATCAAATTTTGAAAAGTGAAGGAAATTATGTTAATCATATTCCTAAGAGCACTCAAGCAAAAGGGCTGTTTATTGAAAATATTGACATGATGAAAAAAAAAAGCTGTTAGAGTGATCATTCCTCTGGGACTTTCTGGGGTGTCATTGAGGGAATTTGAAGAGTCTCCCCTTTGACGCTGGAGTGTGTTGGTATACTGAGGACTCTGGCAGCATCTGGCTGGGTCAAGAGGTGAAGAGCACGTGCTGAGCCTCAATTCTCAGCCTTTGGGAGGAAAACGTCCTCACGAGACCAGTTAGCATCCCCGTGGGCTGGCAGGTGTTTTCTGAACCAGGGTGTGAGTAAGCAGTGGCAAAAACTGAAGGAAGGGGCCATTCAGTTACCTGTGGGTGAGCTTCCAGGAGGGTGAGCTTCCAGGGGGATGAGCTTCCAGGAGGGTGAGCTTCTAGGAGGATGAGCTTTCCAGGAAAGGTGGGCTCACAGGAGGGTGGGGACTCCAGGAGGGTGGGCTTCCAGGAGGGTGAGCTTCCAGGAGGATGAGCTTTCAGAAAGGTGGACTCACAGGAGGGTGGGCTCACAGGAGGGTGGGGACTCCAGGAGGGTGGGCTTCCAGGAGAATGAGCTTCCAGGAGGGTGGGGCCTCCAGGAGTGTGGGCTTCCCAGGTTCACAGGATGGGTTGGGGGCACTTCACCCTCCACCCTTTGTCCCCTGGACTTCCCACTTGCAGCCCCCACTCCCACCGCCTTACATTGCAAGTGCTGACAGGCATGGCCACCTCTCAGGCTCACTCTAGGGCAGAGGTTGCCTAATTTTATATCTAATTATCTGAGTTTAGAAGGGTGCCTGGCACAGAGTTGTTCCTCTGTCAAAACTCACTGAAAGCTTTTGGTTGGGCAGATAATCTTCAATCTATCCAACTCTAAAAAAGGGAGAAGAATGGGAATAGTTCAGAATGAAGGCGTCTTCCCACACCCTCCCTCTGTGGGATCACTGCTGTATCAGCCGTTGAGTGTCCGGCTTTGGGGACTGGCTCTGGAAGAAGATGGTTGGAGTTTGAATCCCAAACCAGTCACTTTCCAGGTTTTGATCCTGGGCAAGTGCCTTCGCTGAGCTTGGACTCGGGTTCCTCGCGTGTGGAGAAATGGAGAAAACAGAGCAAGTATAACATGGCTGTCAGGATTCCTGGTGCTGCACGCAGAGCTTGGATGAGTGGTGAGCATGTGGAAGTTCTCACTGATGGCCGGGTGTGGCGTTGCAGCGCTGGACATACTGCCCGGTCTGCCCGGTGTATAAATTAACATTCCCTCGACTGGGAAGAATCTTAAGAAAAGCCAACTCTAGTTGCTGTCAGTGTGAACGGGGTTCCCCAGGGGCAGTAAATAGAAGGCTGGACCTCGGAAGGCTCCAGGAGGCCTGGGCATGGCCTCCCAGCCGCACTGTCCTCCGGTCCTGCCTCTCTCGGTGCCCGCGTGGCCCCTGCTGGGAGCCTGGCTCTCTCTGGTGCTTTGTGTGTGTGGCAGGAGAAGGCTGCCCCTGGCCTTGAAGGCCCCAGGCCCCTGTTAACACTGCATTAGAGACAGAACCTGATGTGGTCCCTCTTGGGCCAGCTGCATCCTGCTCAGGTCCAGAGAGCAGGGCTGGGGCCATGAGCCCCCAGAACAGAAATCCACGGAGAGGCATCCCTCCACTAGGGGAAGAGCAGCTCTTCTGAGCAGGTCACCTTGTGAGCGGGCCACACCCCACTCAGGGTGCGCTAATAACGTTCACCGTGACTCCAACCACAGCCCTCATCACCCACACTATTCCCATGTCGAGTGAGGGAACGGGGACTAAGAAAAGCATACTGTTATTTTGAGATGTTGATGTCGTGGATACTTTGTGTTTGCTTCTTTATACTTTTCTCTTTATCTCCTGACTTTTCTGCCACAAGCAGTGTGGCTTTTATAAACATAAGACTTTATCAAGACACTTCTTCGAATCTCGTTTCCTTCTGTGACAGCTCCTTGAGTCAGGAGCTGATGCTTTGGAGACACCGGCACCAGAACCTGTAACCTTCACGGGTCCTGTGGGAGGCACTTCGGGCGGCTGGGGACTGGGCTGGGCCCGCTGCCGCCATCACTTTCCATCTTGGCTGCGGGACCCAGCTGAGGCATCTGCATGGGAAAGGCATTAAGCTTTGTTTAAAAATACTCGATTCCAACGATGAAATGACCACTATTCACATTTGGTTAAAAATAACTTCTTTATTAAAAAAGAGCTTTAAAATATCTCTGAAAGTTTAAAGGAATATGTGAAAGGAAGACATATGCAAAACTGGTTAATGATATACTTCCACAGACTGTCGGGAGGTGTTTATTATTTCGTTTTTGGAATTCCGTGTTAAATGATTGATCGAGAACAATGACGCAAAGCAAAACCGTCAGGAAAGAAGTCAGCACAAACTGAGAGAGCCTTCTAAAAAGAGGATTGTGCAGAAGGGAGACGTTACAGTCCCCCTGGGGTCCTCGGATTGGGTCTGGGCGAGTATTGTCAGAGAGTGCCTGGGGGAGAATGTCACTTGATCATGGGATGTCACTGTTGTCTGTGGCCTCGATGTCTCTGGCTCCAGCCTCATCTCTTATATAGGAACTTTGTTCTGTGTATAATTTCCCCTGTGCATTTTATTTTATTTTTGATCTTTGGAGTTCCCCGGAGTGTCTCACTTGAGATAACACGTCTTCCAGGAAAGGCACGTGGGCAACTGTCTCCTTCCCTACCTCCTCTGGTGCTGCGGAGTCAGCCGGCATTCAGGAGCACCCTTCAGTTATCCTGGCCACTCCCAGACTCCTGTGCCTTTCCCAGCCACACCTGCTCCCTGTCCTTGGTTCCACTGGACCTGCCAGGCACCTGCCCGCTGAGCACTGCTGCAGGGCTGGCCGTGTCTGCTGATGCTAGGGGCTCTCTGCTGTGAGAACAGGGGTGCTTGGAGATGACCTTGAGGCAGGGGCATTCACCTAGATCTTACAGAGGTGTTAGCAGCTCACTTTTTGTAATTGTTGCTGATATTTTCTCTTCCTGCCACTGGACTTATATTTTGACGCTTTTGTTGGTGAGCCTCTGTCCCTGGAGATCAACTGAAACATCATCCAAGGTGTCTGCCTGAGCTCCCTCTTCTCTTAGCATGAATTCTCATTCTCCCTCTGGAGGCTGCTCAGCCCCTCATGCAGATAGAGTTAGGCAGGTCCAACCTGCCTGGTCATTAACATACCCAGGTGTGTCTAAATCCCAGGGGCCAGAGTGGCTTCCACGCACCCTGGCAATTGCATCGTGTGCATGTGGTCTCTGAACACAGGGTCGACGTGAGTTCGGGCGTGGCTTGCCTTCCTGTTAGCCACGTATCACATTCAACCCCAAGGTCAATTGGAGCTTCACGGAGCATCGGTTCTGTGGTTTCTTCATGTTTATATCTTCTATCTCAAACTTATTATCATAAGAGAGTCTGTATTTTTATCTTGGGGTAAACTGGATCCTGAGTGATTAATAAGTCATCTCTTTTGCAGACTGAGGAGTAAATCCTGTGACGTGGAAAGATTATCAGGCTCGGAGGCCAACACTGGGTGCACCATCCTGGGCACAGCGTCCGTGTCAGCCAGTGGCCCTGCTGGCTTCCCCGCTTCCGGAACCATGCCTACCCCCTTCTGGAACCATGCTTCCCCCTTGGCTCCATGCCTACCCCATTGAGGCCGCAGTAGAGCCCAGTGGCCCCACCTCCAGATTCCCTGAGTCCACCTGACTCATTTCCGCTTCCTGCCTCAGCTTCATCAACTCCGGCTCAGTCCTTGACCCAGCTTCTGCTGTAGCTTTGTCTTTCTGCTTCTGTGTGTCAGAGCGATCCTTTAATACCATAAAGGAAATCCTATCTCTCCTCTCCCTAAAACTAAAAAATAGTGAGATTGAAGAAAGGACGCAGGGCTGGCTGAGTCTGGATTCTTCTCACCAGTGTCCTGCGTATGTTCTCCAGGACATACAATCATCTGCATCTTCTCCCCTTGCGTGCGTGTATGCGGGACTCTCGCTGCTCTGGACTGCAGATGAGGTCTTCCACCTGCATCATCTGCCTCCCCTGACTCAACTGTTTCACCCCCACCGGTCTGTTTGCTTCCCCTCCTCAGGACATCAAGCTGTTCCCCAAATGTCCCCAGCTCTCTCCCGGCTTTCATTTTTCCTCTGCTGCTCCTTCCTGGGATTTTCTTTTGCCAGCCAGTCACAGGGCTGTTTCATTATTTATTAACTTTATGCCACAGAGCCCTTGTCACCTCCCAGAGATGTCACCTCCCCGAGCCCCCGTCACCCCGTAGCCTTCCCTGACCACATTATCCTCAACTATCTCAGCTGCCTGCCCTTCCACTCTCCCGCTTCCCCTCTTTCTTGCAAATTACAAGCTCACAATTTGAAGTAGCTTGAAGAACACGGGGATTCACTGGCTGCCATGACTGGGGAGTCGGAGTTGACTATATCAAACATGGCCGGGTACTGAGACTCTAGGATACTGTGGCCCTAGAAAGCTCCCTTCCCCATCTCCCAGCAGTCCCCTGGCACTGGCATGTATTCTCTCTCCTTGGGCTTCCCTATTCCCTGAGACCCAGCATGATTGAACTCAGGTCAATTATAACCCTACAATGGCCTCTAGGTATTCAAGTGAAAGGAAGAGTTTCACACCTCTCACTGTAAATCACAAACTAGAAATGATCAAGCTGAGTGAGGAAGCATGTCAAAAGCTGAGACAGGCTGAAAGTCAGGCCTCCTATACCAAACAGTTAATCAGCTTTTGAATGCAAAGGAAAAGTTCTTGAAGGAATTGAAAGTGCTACTCCAGTGAATACACCAATGATAAAAAAAAAAAAAAAAAAAAAAAAAGTGAAACAGCCTTATTGCTGTAATTGAGAAAGTCTGAGTGGTCTAGATAGAAGGTCAAAGTGGGCATAACATTCCTTTAAGCTAAAACCCAATCCAGAGCAAGGCCTCTAATTCTTTTCAATTCTATGAAGGCTGAGAGAGGTGAGGAAACTCATAAGGGACATATGAAACTAGCAGAGGTTGTTTCATGAGGTTTAAGGAAAGAAACCGTCTCTATAACATAGAAGTTCAAGGTGAAGCAGCAAGTCTGATGGAGAAGCTGCAGCGACTTATCCAGAAGATACAGCTGAGATCATTAATGAAGGTGGCTGCACTCAACAACAGATTTTCCACGTAGAAGAAACAGCCTTCTATTGGAAGAAAATGGCATCTAGGACTTTCAGAGCTAGAGAGGAAAGTCAATGTCTGGCTTCAAAGCATCAAAGCACAGGCTGACTGTCTTGTTAAAAGCTAAGACAGCTGGTGATTTTAAGTTGAAGCCAATGCTCATTAACCATTACAAAAATCCTACGGCCCTTAAGAATTATGCTAATTCTACTCTACCTGTGCACTGTAAATAGAAGAGCAAAGCCTGGATGTCAGCACATTTGTTTACAACATGATGTACTGAATATTTTAAGCCCACTATTGAGACCTACTGTTCAGAAAACAGAAGATTCTCTTCAAAATATTACTGCTCATTGACAATACATCTTGTCACTCAATCACTCTAATAGGGATATACAGGGAGATGAATATTGTTTTCATGCTTACCAATACAGCATCCATTCTACTCCCCATGGATCAAGGAGTATTTTTGACTTCCAAGTCTTACTTAGGAAATATATGTTATAATACATTGGCTGCCACAGATAGCAATTCCTCTGATGGATCTGGGCAAAGTCAACTGAAAAACTTCTGGAAAAAAGTGATCATTTTAGATGGCATTAAGAACAGTTGTAATTCATGGAAGGAAGGAAGTGAAAATATCAACCTGAGCAGGAGTTTGGAAGAAGTTGATTCCATTACTCATGGATGACTTTGAGGAGTTCAGAACTTCAGTGGAGGAAATCATGCAGATGTGGTAGGAATAGAAAGAGAACTAGAATTAGAAGTGGAGTCCAAAGATGGGACTGAGTTGTGTCAATGTTATAATCAAACCCAAATGGATAAGGAATTGTTTTTTAGGGATGAGCAAAACAGGTGGTTTCTTGAGATGAAATCTATTCCTGGTGAAGATGCTGTGAACATTGTTGAAATGACAACATGGGATTTAGAATATTCCATAAACTTAGTTGAGAAAGCTGTGGCAGGGTTTGAGACTATTGACTCTAATTTTGAAAGAAATTTTACTGTGGGTAAAATGCTATCAAACAGCATCACTGTTACAGATAAATCTTTCGCAAATGGAAGACTCAATCAATATGACAAACTTAATCGTCTTATTTTCAGAAATTGCCACAGCCATCCCAGCCTTCAACAGCTACCACCCTGATCCACCAGCAGTTATCAGCATCGGGACAAAACCCTTCACCAGCAAAAAGATGATAACTTGCTGACTTTTTTTTTTTTTTTTTTAGCAATGACGTATTTCCTACTTAAGTTCTATATATTTTTAGACATAATGCTGTTGTACACATAATAGACTCCAATGTAGTATAAATATAACTTTTAATATGCAGTGGGAAATGATACTCTTTGTGTGACTCACTTTATGTTACTATTCTAGATTGACTGAATATCAACATCTGGAACGGAACCTGCAATGTCTCTGAGGTGTGCTTCTGCCAGCATTAACGTGCACTTGCTGTTGGGCTCCCAGACAATATCATCCAAGCTCTTCTCCACTTGAAGTTGGTTCTCTCTGTCCTTACCATGCAGAACAGTGCCAAACACAGAAGATGCTAGTCCTTATTTAGATGAGTGAGGACATGAATGAGATCTGGAGCATTTAGTCTCGTTGCCTTCTGTAGCGGTGCCACCATGTGTTGTAGAGCTCCCACAGTCATTTATGAAAGTCTTCATTTTACCACTGGCAAAATGCAACTATCAATTGACCTGTCTCATAAGGCTGTTTGAATAGTCATTAATTTTTTCTCTACATCATGAAAATATTTCATTTACCACTCATATTAGTCTGTTCTCACACTGCTAATAAAGACATACCAGAGACTAGGGGTAATTTATAAAGAAAAAGTGACTGAACAGACTCACAGTTCCACATGGCTGGGGAGGCCTCACAATCATGGTGGAAGGCAAACAAGGAGAAAGGCATGTCTTACATGGAGGCAGGCAAAAGAGGGCCTGTGCAGGGAAACCCCACTTCATAAAACCATCAGTTCCCATGAGACTTATTCACATTCACGAGAACAGCACGGAAAAGGCCTGCCCTCATGATTCAGTTACCTCTCATGGGTTCCTCTCATGACATGTGGGAATTATGACAGCTGTAATTTGAGCTTTGGGTGGGGACACAGCCAAACCATATCACCACCTGTGATTAAAGGAGGGCTTCTGCCTCTCCTGTTGAGCTGAGCAACAGGTAGAGATTTCTGGCTATTCTCCCCAATTCATGATTTCTTCTGGGACATATGCCTAAACAGTGTTCCAGCCTCCTATGTAATGAGGTGGATCCGCATGGCTTCATGCTAGCTCATGGAAAGTGCACACACGCACCATGGGCCCCATCTGGGAATGCCCCATCCTGTCCCCAAACTTCCCACTGACCTGAGACAGGCCTTTGGACCACATCTGAAGCCCCCTGTTGAAGGTGACAGAGTCTCCTCAGCCTGAGTTCCAAAGGGGCTGTGCCCTGCTGGCCTGTTGAGCCTCCAGGTTCTGTTATGTGGGTGAGAAAAAACCTTCCACTGTACTTGATCCGTTATCCTTCTGGTGATTTATCTGTTAAAATAGCAAGCATGCTTTCCCTACATCATACAGTAAATATGCTAAGTATCTGTTCTTATCCTTGTATTACACTGTAGTTATTTTTACTTGATTTTTATATAATGTCTGTAAGAACCTGGTGGCTGAATTTACTGTTTCCTTATATCTTTCCTTTGTACCCTGGAGCTCTTCCTCTTGATGAGGAATGGATAAAATGACCTTTCCCTGCTCACACTGCCCTTTCCCGCCATATCACAGGGAGGGTACCCGCACAAGGACTCAGCTGGACCTCAGAAGAGTCCAACAGAATAGAAAACCATGTTGTTCATCACTCTCTTCCTCCGTCCCTCCCTCCCTCCCTTTCTTCCTTTCTTCCTTCCTTTCCTCCTTCTTTCTTCCTTTCCCTTCCCTCCTTCTACCCGTCCTACCTTTCTCTCTTTCCTTTCTTCTCTCCCTCATTCTCTCTCTCCTTCCTTCACTTTCTCCCTCTTTTTCTTCCCACTTCATTGAATACCTAATGGTTTTGAGACAGGGCATTAGACCTCGAGGAAGCAGAGATAAAGCACTGGAGTGGAGCATAGGAAAATACCGCATTTATAGGTTTAAAGAATGGTCACGTACTGACAGTTTAATATCTTTCATCTTTAAATGAGTTTGTGTATTGATATTACCTCTGGATTTTAATTTTCCTACCTTTATTTTTTTTCCCTCACTTAAATTTTCTCAGAGAATTCTCAGCTGTTTGGAGACCTGCAAGTCACCTCAAATAATTGTGTGATGAGGAGGACATATGTGATTAATGCAATGCATAGCTGTTGTCCTCAAGGAACTCATGGTGTTCTGTGGGGAGAAATAGGAAGTGAGACTAAGAACCTCTGCAACAGGTGGTAAGGCAGGTGCAGAGGGCACCATGAACACAGAGGAAGCACTCCTAGCCAAGGATTTGGGATTTGCAGGTGGGTTTTTAAATTTGGAGCTGGGGTTTCTCCTCCATGGGGAAACCCACTTGGGCTTTTCTTGTCTCCTGTTGGGACGGCCACTCACTAGGCCTGCTTTGTCCCTGTCGCTGAGGCAATGGCCAGTAGCCACCTCCCCTGTCACGTGTGTGACTGGGGTAAATGACTAACTGAGTTGCCTGCCTGGGGCCCAGTCTCAGCCTCAGTCTAACCACACTTCTCCCCTGCACAGAATCCTCTGTCCCATAGCCAGGCCTGGCCAGTGCTGGGCACTGGAGATGGGCACCAACAATCCTCCTGTCCACTGCCACCATGTTCGTGATGATGGCCATGACTGCCAGCCATTTGTAAGAAGGAGGGAGAGGACTTGATGCAAATACAAGCATCACAACCATGACGTGAAAGTGGCCACTTTGTCCAGTTAAGTAGTTTCTATCTTCATGTCATGATGCCAATAGTTTGCTGAAGGAGATCCTAGGGAAACCCCAACCTTATGATTTCTGGTAAAGATAAATGACAAAATGGTCACACTATGAGGTATGTTTGTCAATAGTGCTTAGAGGCCAACTGAATGAACAGAAATACAGAAACATGATCAATGGCTACTTCTAGATGCTAACTGGAAATAAGATGATACCATGTAGGATGTCTCTCCATTTGCATGTGTGTATAGATCTATATTGCTGGCATGTGTAGATGTAAAACATGACACAATATTCCAGCCCATTCCAGATGCTGAAGTCTCTGATGATTCCATTATCAAATAGCTTAAAAACTTCAAAAACCAGCACCTTATTCTTTGAAGCTCAGGCTCGGTGTTTCCCAACGCAAGTAATTGGAATAACAGCATAAAGATGACAACTTTTTTAAAGTGGTCAGTGTTAATGTGATAATTAAACTCACTCATTAAGAATGTTTAGGGTCTGGAGTTTCAGTTCCTAGACCCTGGGAAAGATGGAAAAAGGGATCAGAGGGGCTTGGTGTCCTTGTTACTCAGGTCACATGGGGGTGGCCAGGAGCCTGCCCACCGTGGCACATGGTGCGGAGACCCATGTGGGTTCCTGCCTTGTGGTGGGGACGGCCAGGCGTCTCCCTAGGCTGCCTGTGGACTAGTGGACCTAAAAGAGACAAGCTCATGGCTACATCCAGACATCATGCCTCATTCCTGTGAATGGAAGTGAAAGGTGTGGTAAACTTAGAACGGGGTCAGCATGCTTTTCCAGTAAGGGGCTGGACAGTAAATATTCTAGGTTTGCACAACCTGTGGTCTATTTCAGTTGCTCAAGTCTTCATGAAAACTGCAATTGACAACAAGTAAATGAATGGGAAAACTGTCTTCCAGTACAACTTTATTCACATGAATGGGTGGGGGTGGTAGTTTCCTGACCTCTGATCTAAAGGAATGGCTGATGTTAATTGAGAACTTAGAATGTGTTCTAAATATTGCCCATGCATACGTTTACTTAATGCTTTCACAATCTTCTGAGAAAATTCAGGCACAGGCACAGTTAAGTAAACTGTCCAAGGCTGTCAGCTGGTTAGTGGTAGAACGAGTGCTGGAACCTGGACATGATGCTTCTGTCTTCTGCACTCACCGAGTGCCAATGCCTCTGAGCTGCTCATTCTCTCGCAGGTGCTTTAGGGGAAGCTCCATCTGTCCAGTGCAGGAGCTGAGTGGCCCCTTCACTTTCACTGATGCCGTGGTTGTGGAGTGCTGTAAGGCTCGTGTTGCCGTCAGCATGCAGAAGACCTTTCTCTTCTTTGGGGCTCCAAAGCAATGGATGTAGTCCCTTAATTTCTATAATGATTGCTCTGCATTTGGCATGGGGAAGAGTACCGATATTTACAGTGTGAACCAGAACGTGCCAGTCACAGCTACCCTAATTTCGCTGAATCTTTAGTGCTCACCCACCTCTCCAGATGTCTCTAACTCCATGTTTTCAGGCAGGAAGCAGGCTCAAAGTGGTCAAGTGATACTTCCCAAGCCATATTCTTCATGGGAGATGCAGGTAGACGGCCAGACTGAAGCTCGGCTTCTCCAGCACGAGAGTTTTCTCCAGGCTGCCTCTCTGCAGAGCGCACCCGTGTGTTAAAACTGATCAAAGCTGGAGTGGAGTTTTAATTGCACATCATGGAAAGCTATTTGGTGTTTATGTTGACAATGGCTATTCATATCTTAAATTGATGACCTTGCTCATCAGTATGATTTTCATTTTCACTGACATCATTCAGAATTTGGCTATTTCTAGTGGAGTTTTCCACAGTGACATCGGAAAGCATTGCAACAAATGAGATAGCTTAGGGATGAGTCACAACCCCATTTTGGATCTCATTCATTGACAGAGGAAAAAATTTTAAAAAATGGATGCGATGCTCTTGTTTTTTTTTTTCCCCCAAAACCCACTTAGCCTTAGAGATAATGCATTGAGCAAATACCAAAAAAATCCCCCAAAAAACAAAAAAACAAAAAACCAAAAAACCTCTGACATTTGAACTCCTCAAAAGTGTCAAAGAGCAGGATGTTAAAAAATAACTCAACATAATTGTTCTTTTGATCACATGTGATTTGAGCAGATTCTGTGTGTGACAGACGCTGGTCACCATGTGAAAAATGGGATCGTGCCCGTGCCCTGGGCTCCTGCTACAAAGGATGGAGAACGCAGTAGGAAAGAAAGTCCTGTGCGTGGTTCAGGTGTGTGAACCCGCAGGGCACAGCAGGGCTCCTGAGGGACAGTCTCTGCCGGCAGGCGACATCATTCCACGCTTCTTGCTACCGTCAGTGAGTGGAGATCTGCCCAGAGCTTCATGGTGCAAAGTAGAAGCTCATGTTGCTTCACAGCCAACCCCACATCAGTGTATCAGACAGAGAGGGAAACTGAGTTACAGAGAGACAAAGTGACTTACAGGCATTCAAATTGCCCTTAGGTTCTCAGCCCAGGATTTGAGCTCAAGTGTTTGGACAGCAAATTTCTCACTTTTAACTCTGTCAGACCTGGCTACCGTCCATGTAAAATTCTCATCAATGTCTCCAGAAGAGTTGAGGTCAGAGGACTGCAGTGAGCCGGGAAGGGGAATTGGGAGCTGCAGGTGGGACCCCAGCTGTGGTTGTATCGTGTTCTCTGTGCAAGGTCTCTGCTGGGCTGGGTGAGACTGGTGCCCTGATGGGCTCCCCTCAGCCACAGGCAGCAGGTGCCATGGGAGCCCCGCTGCCACCCCCTTCTCCCTCTGCCAGGGTCCTGGTTCATCCGATGGTGCAGATCCCACCAAGGTGCACACCTGTGCAGACACTGCAGGAAACCAGGCTGATGTGGACAGTTCTGAAGTCAGAAAATCACTCAAGACCCTTCTGCGGCCCTCAAAATTGGAAAAGTCTCCAGGAACTTAGCAATCTCTTCTCCAGCGAGTCCCCAAAGCCCCATCCTTCCCTGTGCCTCCCTGCCGCGGGGACGCTCACCACCACTCCAGACACCCAGCTGCATGGGGACAGCTGGAATTGTGGAAGAGCTTTGCCGTTTTTAATGAGCTATTGAACACAAATCTGCTTCCTTGATGTTCTCACTTAACTGCTATCTCACTTTCCTTGAAGCTTTCCCAACTCGCTGATTCTAGATATTTTCTCCAGAGTGATAGAAAATGCCAGCTCTCTCTCGGCTAGGGTTCCATGGCAAGCTGGATCAGCAGAAGAGGGAGGGTGCAGGCGCCTCCTGAGGCCAGAGGCTTCCAGATCCATATCATGGGAGACTGCCCATGTGCACTCCCTGCCAACCTCGCACCTGGGTGAGTGGCGTTGAGGCTGCTGGACTGAGGGAGGGGACACGAGCCGGGGCTGTCATGGGCTGCAGGCAGGAGGTGGTACTGTTCTAAGCATGGCAGCCATGGGAGGATGGACAGAGGCCGCAGGTGTGCAGGCGCCAGGTGGGGAGCACGAACATGGCTGAGCAAGGACAGGGAGGAGAAAAGGTTTTTGTCTGCCTCCCAGGTATTTGATTGTATTCCCTGAAACAAACTCTGTCTTCCACCTTCCAACCACTGTTTCCCATGCCCAAGGCAATAGCCATGTTTCCCCACTTCTCCCAGACTTCCCTGATGCTCTCCCCCATGGAGGGTGGTCTGTGTCCCCTCCCCTCCCACACTTCACTGGATACCCCCATCCCTGACGCTCTCCCCTGTGGTGGGTGGTCTGTTTCCCTGCTCCTCCCAGACTTCCCTGACGCTCTCCCCCATGGAGGGTGGTCTGTGTTCCCGCCCCTCCCACACTTCTCTGGACATCCCCATCCCTGACGCTTTCCCCCGTGGAGGGTGGTCTGTTTCCCTGCCCCTCCCAGACTTCTCTGGGCTCCTCCACCCGCATCAGTTCTGCTGTCCATGTCCAGCCAGGCCTCTTCCTTCCAGGCACTGTGCTCTTCCTCTCAGACCAGCCACTCCTGCATTAGTAAATTAGACGCCTCCGCAGGGAAGAGGAGGTTGCTCAGCCCTGTTTCTGCCCCAGTTTCTCATTCAGGAGCAGGCAGTGAGGACTCAAGTCCCGGGAGAAGTCCACTTCTGGGGACTCGGCACTAGGAGAGGTTTCCAGGGGCATCCTGGAGACTGAGGCCTGACCTGCTGCTTCTCTCTGGGTCCTGGACCCTGCGGTGTCTCAGAATGAATAACACCCATGATGGTGACTGGCACAGGAGGCTGCGCTCACCCCTGCTTCCTATTTAGCATTGTCAGGCAGCACCCAAGGCAACATCACCTTTGCCACATTGGGTTACGCTTGGAGTCTGCAGGCTTTTAAGATCCTGAGCCGAGTGGAGCCCCAGGGTGCGGGATCCTGTAAGTAATGAATTATTCATGATTAATTTACAATTAACCAGGTCTCCTTCTTTCCCAGGCACTCCATATAAATATTTACAAGGAATTCTGATCAGATGCTCACTGTCCAAATTAATATTATTTCATCTGAAAATATAAGAGTGTTTTCATTCCAAATCGGCTGTTGTTTGGAGTCCAGTCAGCACATGGTATGACAAAGCGTAACGGAGAAAGATTCTGTGAAGTGACGTGTAACAGGGTTGGCGAGGCTGGAGTCACACCCTGGCCTCAGGGGTGTTTCTGAGAATCTGAGGCTACTGGCCTCTGGCGCCACCTCCCATGCCGCTGTTCACTCCTGGGGATGGCCTCAGGACTCCCTGTCCCCCAAGTGTGAGCCTGATGCTGAGCGGCGTGCCTGCCCCCGCTGTGTTCCCCTCCTGGAGAGCAGCGCTCCGCAAAGTGGGGCAGAATGACGAGGTCCTGCTGCTCACAGGCCTTGCCAGAGGAGGGAAGAGAAGAGAGGGGAGGATGGACCTGGTCGCCCATATTGGCCCTGAAGGTGGCATCTCCGACTGCACCCTTGTCTGGAAGCATGAAGGGACCCGTGGTCTAATGGTCACAGACAGGGCTCTGAAATAAATAGATCCTGGTCTTTGAGACGAGTTATTTATCTTGGATCCTGCTGGGTAAAATGTGTGAGCTTAATCATCAGCGTCTACTCTCGCCATTGCAAAGATGGTTGCTTGCTCCTCGGTCTGCACGGTGTCCACACGGCTGCGCTTCTGGGAGGTTCCGCAGTTCAGGGGTGTTACCGCGAGTCAGTGAGCCACGGCGCGCCTGCCCCCAGCTGTGACGCCTTATGTCTGCTCTGCAGGCCTCCTCTGGGTTTACTGCCGGGTCCCGACCATCAGCTCTCCCGTGGCCTGCTCCATCCTGGTGAGGCTCACGCTCAGGAGCTGCCCAACACGGATCTAGCACCATCTGGGGTTTGTTCGGGTTCTAGCACCTCTGCTCGGGGCTGGGGTCAGCCCTGCGTGTGTTTTCCACGGTGGAGCACTGGGCGAGAGGCTCAGGCACACCATGGCTGGGACGCGGTCTAGAGTAGATTCACTTCAACCCCATCAGCCCAAGCAAGGCCACGGCCGAGCTCAGGATCCCTGGTGCAGGGAAGCGCTCTCCTCTTGTGGGCAGTGCAACGCAATGTGGAATTGGCTGCCTGGTAATGTGGTCCATCCCTCCCTCTCCTCTTAATTTTATCTTTTAAGTACAAAATGTCAGAGACTTTAAGTGGTGTCCATGGTCACATAGTAAAACTTCGGAACTTTGTGAATTTGGAGAAAATCTTCATGGCTGTTGAAAGATGAGTGTTCTCGTGGTCACCTTGACTCCAGTAAACCACACGCTTATGACTTGATCTCACGTGGGTTCATGAAACACCAGGTTTGTGGGATGGGCTGGGCTCACGGTTGTGTGTTTCTTGCAGAAGCCCTTGAGAGGCATGACTGTTCCCTCCCAGGCTGGGCTGCCTGTACTTCCCACTCATGTATCCCGCTGTGAACGTCAGACGGTGCATTCAGTCCCTTTCACACCCCTGGAACACACAGGACTTCTAACCGAGGCATGTGGACTGTGATTGCTTCTTCCTCTTCTCGAATGCAAAGCCTCTTCAGTCTGCGTGGGCTCGTCAACATTTACTGAGCGTCTACTGTGTGTCAGGCACCTGCTGGGCCTCAGGACAGCCCCTGGAGAGCAGGACAAGCTCCCTGTGCTCCAGGAGATGGGTAAATGCGGGTCACGTTATCTTGTGATCATGGTGTGAGATTCAATGTGGAAGAGCCGAGCTGGAGAATCCAGAAAGGGGAAGGGTGGGGCACTGTGCTGCAGGGTCGAGGCTGAGAGTCTTATCAGGAGAGATGTTCCTGATAAGAGTCAGACAGGAAGCCTAGAACATCTCTCGATGTCATGAGGCAGAGGTGGCTGTGTGCGGCAGGCACAGCCAGAAAGGTAGGGCTTGAGTGATCCAGGTTCTGGGCAGAGAAAATCCCGATGGCTGCTTTTGCCAGCAGTCTTTAGGAGCAGGCGAGTCTGGCTAGAATTCGTGGTCAGGTTGTGTTTGGTCACAATGAGAAGAGAGAAGAGAGAAGAGAGAAGAAAGAACAGAGAGAACTCCTCGAGGAAGCCCCAGGAGTGCTGGGTGGGCACTGGCAGAGTGAAGAGGAGGCCTGCTCTGAGCAGGTGGAGGAGAAGAACCGGGGCTGCGAAGGTGGCTCCTCTAAGCAAGGGGGAGCCTCTTTGCACTCAAATCCAACAAAGGGAAAGCCTCCTGCCAGCTGTGCTCTGGGTGGAAATGCTCCATGTCCTTCCCTGGGTGCAGGAATGCCACAAAACAAATGCCACAAAACAAACGCTTCCTCCTCTGGAATCATGAGGAGCCGGTGAGCCTCCTGAAGACTCATCCTCATGGTGAGCTCTTCCACACTGGAAACATGAGGAGCTGGTGAGTCTCCTGAAGACCCATCCTCATGGTCAGCTCTTTCACACTGCACCCTAGAAGCATGAGGAGCTAGTGAGCCTCCTGAAGACCCATCCTCTTGGTCAGCTCTCACATACCGCGTTCTGGGAGCATGAGGAGCCGGTGAGCCTCCTGAAGACCCATCCTCTTGGTCAGCTCTTCCACACCGCATTCTGGGAGCATGAGGAGCCAGTGAGCCTCCTGAAGACCCATCCTCATGGTCAGTTCTTCCACACCGCGTTCTGGAAGCATGAGGAGCCGGTGAGCCTCCTGAAGACCCATCTTCGTGGTCAGCTCTTCCATACTGCCTTCTGGAAACACGAGGAGCCGGTGAGCCTCCTGAAGAGTCATCCTCATGGTCAGCTCTTCCACACTGCACCTCTCTGGGACATCTTAATTGCTCCCAAGTCACTTTTAGGATACCTGTCTCAGTGCAGAGCCCTTTCCCACCCATGAGCACCAGCAGGAACTCTGTGTCCTCTAGGGAACACAGGCACAAGGTCGGTCCATTCAGATCAGAAGATCACTGCTTATTCCTTGCTTCCATGGGGGCATGCCAGTCCAAGAGCGTGACAACATAGTGACAGTACCAGAACAACTTGTTGGGTGGAAAGAGCCTTTTGTTTCCTACAGGGACCATCAACAAGAGGCCCCGTGAGCTTTCCTGAGATTTGAATTTCGGACGCGAGCTGTTTCCCAAGTGTGTTTTCTTTAGACATCTGCAAACATAAGGGCATGCTCCTCATTAACTGGCTGGGGATCAGTGCACTCGTCTGGAGGTGAGACTTCCAGTGAAATTCCGCTGAGTTCATGTCACTCCAGAGGTCAGTTGTCACACGGCCGTGTGTGCCTGCTGCGGCTTGGTCCCGATTCTCTGCCAGGAATGAGATTTCTCATCCCCTTCATTCAAGGCTGCGCTGGGCCTCTCTCTAGACCGTGGGTGCGCCCTGTCCTGCACCGTGTGGATTCTACTCCGAGTTTTCCTTTTCCTGTAGACCACAAGCCCCTCCACACTCGGACGGCACTCAGGAGCTGCTGTGCCTCCTGTGGAGTGGACACCGCCACTTACAGGAATATGTTAGAAGATCTTCCACTTTTCCATTTATTTCTGATCTAAAAAAAAAAAAAAAAAAAAAAAAAAAAAATAGGTAGAAAACTGGTTCATGGTGTAGTTGACAGAAAATATGTTATCTGTCGTGTTCAGATAGGCCCTCCTCCAGTTATTTAAGTTATAAGATCCTATCGCCTAAATAAGGTCACCCCTGTTGGGAGATTATGTGGGCAGCTCAGGTCAGCAGCGGGAGGCCGCTCCGAAACCCTGGGAGACCGATAAGTTACCCCCACAGGAAAGAGAGTCGCTCACTGGAACTCCCACAGACGGAATTTGGAAAAGAGATTAAGGCTTGGGTCATCATGTGCAGCCTCTGTGGGGACCTGGGCCACCTCCCCGTGGCTTTCTGCTTCACTCAGAGATTTTCTGCAATCTGCCTGGGGTGACAGCCTGGATGCTGACGCTACTGGCAAGTCCCAGCCTCCCGGAGGCTCAGAGGCTCAGCAGTGGCCTTTCTGCTCAAGTGACAAGCTGTGCCTTTCTTTCTTATTTTTTTAAATTGTACTTTAAGTTCTGGGGTACACGTGGAGATCTTGCAGGATTGTTGCATAGGTACACACATGCCATGGTGGTTTGCTGCCTCTATCTCCCTGTTACCTACATCAGGAGTTTCTCCCAATGTTATCCCTCCCCACCCCCACTGTCCCTCCCCTAGCCCCCGGCCCGCCAACACACCCCTGTGTGTGATGCTCCCCTCCCTGTGTCCATGTGATCTCATTGTTCGACACCTGCCTATGACTGAGAACAGCGCTGTTTGGTTTTCTGCTCTTGTGTCTAATTTAAAGGGTGACAGTGGTGGCAGGAGGGCCTGGGATGGCCTTTCCCGCTGCCACCTGCAGTATGTCCCCAGGCCTCCCAACTGGGGAATTAAGTGCTTGTGGCCTTTTTCTTTTTGCCCCTCGACAACTGCTCGTCAGAGTCATAAGAGGAGAGATCTCACATTCGCCGAGTGGACTCTGGATTCATTTTATCTTCAACTTAGACTTAGAATCGACCACATAGTTGGAGGCCTGTGTTCTCGAGTTCTGCACCTGAGGAAGCTGAGGAAGGTATATGGTTTCCAGGGCCCTTTGCATGCACTATTCAATTTTTCAAAGACACTTAGATTTTCAAAAACATCCTCTTAGAAAAGACATCTTCCCTGAACCTCGCTACTCTGAGTTTCACTTCTTACTGCTGAGCATTCCCTGACTGTCACTTGTCAATTATCAGATGTCCGGACGGTGCTGGCAGAGCCGCCTGTCTCTTGCTGGAGTCCGGGATCCGTCAGGGAGCTGCACGTCGTCTGGCACTGTGCCTGCCAGAGTGTGAGTTCCACAGACGGATGAAAGCTGAATGTGTCAAACCGGAGCGAGCTCCTTGCAGAACCTGGCCGACCTCATCGACTCAAGCCTCAGCTCTGCCACGTCCTGAGTTCTGACTCTGCACAGGCCACCTAATTTGATCTCAGTTTCCTCACCTGCAAAACAGAGATCATGGTTCCTACATGGCTGGGCTGAGTCACGGGGATCAGCCTCGTGTCCTCTGTCATCCCAGCGCGTGGGGCCGGCCACGGGCCATCGTCAGCGCTGGCTCCTCTCACTCCTCTGACCAGGCAGTGCATTTGGGGACATCCTCCGTGTTCATGCCAGAGCTGGGATTGGAACTCAGAGCTCATGTGTGCTGCACGCACCCACCATGCAGGCCCCCAAAGCACTCTCCTCATGAGGGGGCCTGGTTATGGGTGATCCTGAAATGGAATTGGGGTGCACAGAGGAAGTTTGGTTGACTGCAGTTCAGTGAACGTTCTGAGAAGCAGAAGGGTTTGAAGGCCTCAGGGTTGCCAGGAAAAGAAAAAAACATGCATTTTTTTTTTTTGCTGTTATTGAAAATCTTTATAAAATGCACATAAATACAGTAAAGTAGCTCACACGAAGTGGTGCCTGTCATATGCTAGGCTGGATGCTAAGGACACACTGTGGAATTTAGTTTTCATGCCATTTCTTTTTTTTTTATTTTACCTAAAGAGGCTGAGTAATGTGTCTAACATTATGTATGATGGGTCCTAGAATTGACCCTAAATTTGTCGTATCCCCAAACTTCCTCCTCTTACCTCACTCTCTGCCTTATAGGCTGTTTAGGAAACACATGGAAACTACTTGCATTTCTATGTATGTATGTATGTATGTACGTACGTATGTTCAGACGTGTATGTATGTATGCATATATTTTCAGACATGTATGTATGTATGCATATATGTTCAGACATGTATGTATGTATGCATATATGTTCAGACATGTATGTATGTATACACGTAAGTTCAGATGTGCATGCACGTATGTATGCACGTATGTTCAGACGTGTATGTATGTGTGCATGCACATATGTTCAGACGTGCATGCATGTATGCATGCACGCATGTTCAGGTGTGCATGCATGTATTCATGCACGTATGTTCAGATGTGCATGCATGTATTCATGCACATATGTTCAGATGTGTATGCATGCATGTATGCACGCATGTTCAGATGTGCATGCATGTATGTATGCACACATGTTCAGATGTGTATGCATGTGTGCAGGCATGGTCAGATGTGTATGCATGTATGTATGCACGCAAGTTCAGATGTGCATGCATGTACGCACGTGCGTTCAGATGTGAATGTATGTATGCACGTATGTTCAGACGTGTATGTGTTTATGCACGTATGTTCAGATGTGTATGTATGTATGCACTTATGTTCAGATGTGTGTGTATGTATGTACGCATGTATGTTCAGATATGTATGCATGTATGCATGTATGTCCAGATGTGCATGCATGTATGTATGCATGTATGTCCAGATGTGCATGTATGCATGCACGTACGTTCAGACGTGTATGTATGTATGTATGCACGTACGTTCCGATGTGCACGTATGTATGTATGCACATATGTTCAGATGTGTGTATGTATGTATGCACGTATGTTCAGATGTGTATGTATGTATGCACGTATGTTCAGATGTGCATGTATGCACGTATGTTCAGATATGCATGCATGTATGTATGCATGTATGCAGATGTGCACGTATGTATGTACGCACATATGTTCAGATGTACATGCACGTATGTATGCACATATGTTCAGATGTGTATTTATGTGTGCATGCACGTATGTTCAGATGTGCATGCATGTATGCACGTATGTTCAGATGTGCATGCATGTATGTATGCACTTATGTTCAGATGTGTGTGTGTGTATGCACGTATGTTCAGATGTGCATGCATGTTTGTATGCATGTATGTCAGATATGCATGTATGTATGCATGTGTTTAGACGTGTATGTATGTATGCACCTATGTTCAGACGTGTACGTATGTGTGTACGTACGTTCAGACGTTTATGTATGTATGCATGCACGTACGTTCAGTCGTGTATGTATGTATGCATACACGTATGTTCAGATATGTATGTATGTATGTATGCACGCATGTTCCGATGTGTATGTATGTATACACGTATGTTCAGATGTGTATGTATGTATGCACTTATGTTCAGATGTGTGTGTATGTATGAATGCACGTATGTTCAGATGTGTATGCATGTATGCACGCATGTTCAGATGTGCATGTATGTATGCACGTATGTTCAGACGTGTATGCATGTATGCACATATGTTCAGACGTGTACGTATGTATGTGCGTTCAGACATGTATGTATGTATGCACGTACGTTCAGATGTGTATGTATGTATGTATGCACGTATGTTCAGATGTGTATGTATGTATGCACGTATGTTCGTGCATGTATGCACATATGTTCAGATATGCATGTATGCATGTGTGCACGTATGTTCAGATGCGCACGTATGTATGTATGCATATGTTCAGATGTGCACGTATGTATGCACATATGTTCAGATGTGTATGTATGCATGTACGTATGTTCAGATGTGTATGTATGTGTGTATGCACGTATGTTCAGATGTGCATGCATGTATGCACATATGTTCAGATGTGCATGCATGTATGCACTATGTTCAGATGTGCATGCATGTATGCACGTATGTTCAGATGTTCATGCATGTATGTATGCACGTTCGTTCAGATGTGTATGCATGTATGCACGTATGTTCAGGTGTGTATGCATGTATGCATGCACGTTTGTTCAGATGTGTATGCATGTATGCATGTATGTTCAGATGTTCATGCATGTATGTATGCACGTTCGTTCAGATGTGTATGCATGTATGCATGCATGTATTTTCAGATGTGTATGCATGTATGCACGTATGTTCAGATGTGTATGCATGTATGCATGCACGTATGTTCGGATGTGTATGTATGTATGTATGCACGTATGTTCAGATGTGCATGCATGTATGTACGCACGTATGTTCAGATGTGTATGTATGTACACACGTATGTTCGGATGTGTATGTATGTATGCATATATGTTCAGACATGTATGTATGCACGTACGTTCACATGTGCATGCACGTATGTATCCACCTATGTTCAGACGTGTATGTATGTGTGCATGCACGTATGTTCAGATGTGTATGCATGTATGCATGCACGTATGTTCAGATGTGTATGTATGTGTGTATACACGTATGTTCATATGTGTATGTATGTATGCACGCATGTTCTGATGTGTATGTATGTATGTACTTATGTTCAGATGTGTGTGTATGTATGCACGTATGTTCAGAGGTGTATGTATGCACGTATGTTCAGATGTGCATGTATGTGTGCACGTATGTTCAGATGTGCATGTATGTGTGCGCATATGTTCAGATGTGCACATATGTATGTGTGTACGTATGTCCAGATGTGCACGTATGTATGCATGTATGTTCTGATGTGCACGTATGTATGTATGCACATATGTTCAGATGTGTATGTATGTACGTATATTCAGATGTGTATGTATGTATGTATGCACGTATGTTCAGATGGAGTCTTGCTCTATCGCCCAGGCTGGAGTTCAGTGGCACGATCTCAGCTCACTGTAGCCTCCTTCTCCGGCATTCAAGCGATTCTCCTGCCTCAGTCTCCCAAGTAGCTGGGACCGCAAGTGCCCACCACCACACCCAGCTAATTTTTATATTTTTAGTAGAGATAGGTTTCACCACGTAGGCCAGGCTGGTCTTGAACTGCTGACCTCAAGTGATCTGCCTGCCTTGTCTTCCCAAAATGCTGAGATTACAGGTGTGAGCCACTGCATTTGCTGTACTTTGTTTCTGTGTTTTTCTATGTAATTTATTAGAATTTGATTTTTGGCATGAAGTCCACCTGCGATTTGGCTTGTTCCCATTTAGATGCGTCTCTCCTTGCCATTGGCGGAATCTGTCTGTCTCCCTGTGGTCGTGGCTCTTTCCTCACTGTCTCCTGAGCCACCGAGTTTCACTGAGATCCCTGCTTTCTCCCCTTCCTCAGGCCTCACTGATCCTCACAGAAGCTGCTGCTTCATGGGGCCGCATTCCCCTTCTCATCCCCGTCAAAGGTCTCCAGTGCAAGTCTCTGTGTAAAGTGTGACGCGTCCAACCCGCTTGGGAAGGCTCCACTCTGCCTCAGTGATTCCACTTTCCATCGCACTCTCCTACTGAACAGTGATGTTTCAGGAACCGATGTGATCTCGTGGGAGAGGCGTGTCATCTCTGCGTGGGATGCACCAACCCAGGCTGGCCACTGGGCACACATTGGGCAGCTGCTTAGGGTCACCCACTGAGGGGCAGAGTGGAGCCTGGAGCCCCCGTTTGCTCCAAGCCACAGACACGGGGACTTGCTGCCTTGCACAATGTCCTGAAGGTGGACAGGTGGCTGTCAGGCTCCAGAGGATCTATCTGCCCACTCCCCGATACAAGGAAACTTTCTCTCCTCCACGCTTCCTCAGCCCTAACAGGTCTCAGCATCTTCTGAGCTGTGCGATCTGAAGACTGCTCATCATCCTCAGGTTAAAATGCATCCACCACTCCCGTGACACCTGCCCCAGTATTCTAGGTCACTGTCTTGTCTCTTCTCTGCCTCCACAGCCACCCTTTGCCTAAACCACCATTGCCACTGTCTGATGGACCCTCCCCCTGGGACTCCCCCTTTCTTCCTTCTCCCTGTGTCTCCCCACAGCCCGTGTCCCATAGTTCCTGGAAGCTGCTCAAAAGCACAAACCAGGCCATGCTGCTTTTCTGCTGAAAGCACTTGAAGATTTTAATTTTACCTTAAATTAGCCCTAAAGTTCTATTCCTAGCTTGCAAAGCCCCAGGTGGCTTTCTTGTTTCTTAAACAAAGCAGATGCTCCCCAGGCCCTCCCCTCGGCTCTCCCCTCTGCAGCTGCCTTTCTCCTGGACATGGCCCAGGGTCTCTGTGATTCATGTCTTAGCTCAAGCGTGAGGCTTCTCTGCTCATCTGCCAGCTGTTCATCCCATCCTCAAGCACCCACCAGCAGAGATTTTGAGCTTGCAGATTTGTTTGGTGCCTTCACTCCTGGCCTGGCCCACCTTCTCCCGTCCTCACCGTCCTGTTCGCCTCTGTGGTCTGGGGCCTGGTGCCTGAGGTCGGCCTCACACGATGGGTGGAAACATCAATGCACATTGGGTTTTGCACCTGGTCTTGCCCCACTGTGAGTTCTTCTAATGCCACCGATGAGGCATCTCCAGAAAGGGCCAGGCAGCCTGAGAACACACTTGGGTCTTCCTGTTTTCATCCCCTTTCTTGGCTCATGTTTGTGTTTGTCTTCCCCTAAAGCCAGGCTGCACCAAGGGGCAGGGAGGGAGGAGGCTCCGGGAGTCCCGCAGGTCAGGTTCAGCCTCGCCCCCTCCCTGTCACTCAGGTCTGCAGAGAACCCCTGGAGCAGTGCTTGTGGCTGGGAAATTTCCCCCAGCTTCTTTTGCAAAGTGCTCTTGTGGGCAGGGATTTGATTTTCTGTTTCTCTCCTGTCTGGAACAGAATCATGGATGGTTGTGTCTGTAACACAGAAATAGCAGTGTGGATTCAAGACCGCTATGCCCCTCACAGCCTGATCGTCCTGACATGTTCTGCTCATATTCTGCAGGTTTCTGAGAAAGGCTAATAAAATTAGATGAGTTAATATTGGCTGCTAAGCAACTCTGAAGTCCCGAGCTGAGCAACTGAATCTGATCTTCTGATGATGACAGAGCTGTGGGAATTTAGTTACATTGGAGCTCGAGTCTCACAGACCGGCAAGGTGTCACTAAGACAGGTCCCTTGCTCAGGTCTGCTCCTGTGGTTCCAGAAGGATGGAGGAAACTCTTCATCAGATGCAGTGTGACACTTCTCACTCCACTGGACGTGCAGATACACCACGTCCAGTCATTAGACCCAGCATCATCACCTTCACCCCTGTGCAACCATCCCTGCAGTACGCCACGTCCAGCCGCAGACCCCTTCTGCCCGTTCCTGCGCATTCCTGAGTTTGGGATGTACGCAGCCCCGTGGTGGGAGGCACAGAGGATTTAGAGACAGAAGATGAGCACAACGATTGCATCCAAATAGGATTTGTGACGAGAGAGGGTCAGACCGCGCTGGCCTGGAAGGGGAACCGATGAGTTTTAGTTGGGAAGGGCTGAGTTTGGGAAGGAGGCTGTATAAGGAGCGGCGACAGAAATAATTAACAATTGAGGACAGAAGGAGTATGATGTGAGGCCAGGCCTGTCAGGACACCCGGGATATGTCCAGTAAGCCGCGAGCCAGCCAGCTGGGAAGGTCCTTTGCATATGGGAAGGGGATGGGGGTGCAGGAGCTGAGGGTGACAACAGAAAGTCTTGGGGACTGCTCTGTGTTTGCCTGTGGCTGTCTGTTTGGATGCTGAGAGGTGATGCTTGTGCTGGTGTCCACTGAGTGTCTGCTCCTCTGAGTACTTTCCAGGGGTCACTCATTGAATGTCTCCTTCATAGTGAGAGAACAGACGCAGATGCTAAGGCCCTTGCTCGAGGTCACATGGGGAACGAGGACGTGCAATTGGTCGGTAGCCTGTTGCCTCTCCCAGTAAGGAGCTGTGGGAGGCATACAGCATGGCTGCAACACAGTACACTCATCTGTTCATTCTGTCACCCTTCACTCACTTGTTCATTCATTCTCTCAAAACCCGGCCGCTCGCTTATTCTATGCCAGATGCTGTGCTAAGGCCAACTTCAAGACTGAATGGGGTGAGAAGGTGAACCGAGCTTCGGCGCAGAGAAGCTGACAGAGGCAGGGCGGGGTGAAGGCACCCACCATGGTGTGTGTCCCCCTGCTGCTATGGGGGCTGCAGCTCCTTCTCAGAGCCCTTCCAGGGCTCCTGGGCCTGCTGCTTCTGCGCTGCAGAGCCGAGAACCCCCGGAGCCTGCACCCCAAGCCCTGGGATCACTGTGCTTCTCACCCTAAGAGCGCTGGTCTTACAGGTGCTTGTAGCTTAAATTTTCCTTCTGGCTTCTGGCTTCCAGACCTTCCAACAGAGGTACAGGAACCCATCTCAGGCCTCAGAGGAGCCATGTACGCCTGGCCTGCTAGGGCGTGGCTGGTTCAGCTGGAGCCACCCTCGGCGGGGCTCTGCCAGGCCGCCCTGCACTTGGCTTCCTCCACCTCACACCGCGTCCTCTACCTCCTCACAGATTTCCTCGGGAAGCACTTCCTTGATGAACGCTTGTGCATAGACCTCTGCTTCAGAGCCAGCCCCTAGAGAACCCAGCCTAAAACATCTCCCGCGAGCGTAGACCCGGTGGACAGATGAATGAATGAGATGCTTCTTTTTGTTGAAAGAGCCGTCCCTGGTGGAGGAGGATGCTCCATTGCTGCTTATGTGTGTGTCTCCCGGGAACGCGAGTGGAGAGTTCCATGCCCAGACCCTGTCCCACCCGCTGCCCTAAGGCAAAGGGCGAGGGGCTTCCGGACACGGCAGGTTTGCTCGACACTTCATCCTCTACTCCCCTCTCAGAGAGTCCCAAATACTGAGACTTGGCACAGTGACTCTTTGATAAGCATTACCTTAAGTAGATATATTTTATTTTAAAATGGAATCTCTCTGCAACTTACTTGGCCACAGAGTCCTTCCTGCACAAAGCTCGTTTAATGTTCATCGTAAGTGACTTTCCACATAAAATGCTCCACCAGTACTTGTTCAGGGATACATTCCCCTGGCAGGGGAAGAAACTGGGTGTGGTGGGCGATACTGGGCTGGACCCTCCACAGCTGGCAGCCGAGGGAGCCTGAGGGGCACTGCAGACCCTCCACAGCTGGGGGCCGAGGGAGCCTCAGGGTCACTGTGGGGACTGCAGGAACATGATGCCTTCTCTGGAGATGAAGTCATTTTTCAAGAGAGAATTATGACAAATCTACTTTCCATTAAAGAGCTGAACTGTGTAATTGTTACAGATTATAATTTTTTTCTAACAGGACAGGGCATAGCTGGAAATTAAGCAGATTCTGTGAACAACCAAACCTAATGAATCCTGCAAAGATTGAGCCGTGTAAGCAGCAACGTCGGGAGTGGCAGCAGATTGTCAGTGAGTGAACTGTGTCAGATATTAATTATGTACTCACGGGTGGAATTAGGTGCAGGGAAGTCACCAGGCCTCCACGTCAAACGTGGCTGTCACTCCTGGGCTGTGAGCATGGCACCTGCCGGGCTGTGATGGAGTCGCGGTGGGTTGAAGGTGCCGGAGATTAGAACCCTGAGGACGCTGCTCGGGAAATGCCAGTGCCCGATCCAAGTCACCCGGGAGGGAGGCGGCAAGAACGTAAATCCTGCTAATGGACCCGGGGCAGCTCCCACGCCAAGTGTCACTGACGATGGAAGTGATTCTTCCTCTTGTCTGCATGAGGATGCAAAGAGAAAGGGCAACTTTAGGATGTGCCAGTCACGGTGGGCCTGCCTCTGAGCATGCACGAGCAGGTGCTCTAGGCCGGGCACAGGGCAGGGGCCTCGAGGCGCAGGTGTTGATCTCAGAGAGTTTCTAATCTGGGAGGCTGGGATGTGATAACAGCCCCAGGAGCAGGCAGTGGTTGTAGCAGCTATGTGGTGGAGTATGGCAGGCTCTGAATCAATTTTGCAAAGCTAGTGACTGCCCTGTGGTGGGCTGCACTTATTAAGATTTGGCAGAAGGGCCAGGTATGGTGGCTCAAGCCTGTAATCCCAGCACTTTGGGAGGCTGAGGCAGGCAGATCACGAGGTCAAGAGATTGAGGCTATCCTGGCCATGGTGAAACCCCGTCTCTACTAAAAATACAAAAATTAGCCGGGCATGGTGGCATGTGCCTGTGGTCCCAGTTACTCAGGAGGCTGAGGTGGAAGAATCCCTTGAACCCAGGAGGCAGAGGTTGCAGTGAGCCAAGATTGCACCACTGCACTCCAGCCTGGTGACAGAGCAAGACTCCACCTTAAAAAAAAAAAAAAGATTTGGCAGAATCTCTAGTTCTTGTTCTTCTTTGAGTTCTTATTTACTCCAGACTGAGTCCGGCGAACCTTTGTGGGACATTCATCATTTGTTCTTCGGTGTGCCAGGCACTGGAGATAAACCGATGGGTGTGGGTTTTGATGCAGCTTTTCCTAAGAGAGCACAGTCCACAAAGAGAGCCCTGTGTTTCCTACGGCAACAGGTAAGTTAGGCGGGTTCTGCCTTGGAGATGGGCACAGATGTATGAGAGCTCGGCAGGACACCAGGGCGTCTGGCCAGTTCAGGAAAAGCCTCCTGGGCCCAGAGAGGATGTAGGGCATGAAGACTGAGGAGGGTGCAGGGTGTGAAGGTGGGGGAGC